>JAJIZL010023591.1:0-32573 GCA_023969395.1 Amblyomma maculatum | reverse complement strand
CCCGCGGGAAAAGCACAGTCCCGGTGCGGTCTATGTTAGCGAAATAGAACGTTGATAATAGGGCTTTAAACGGGACACATGCACTATTTCGGAAGTTGGAGCTGTGGACGGGGACTTCGGAACCACAGATTCAACTTCGTAGGTGACGTCGGTCACGGGGCACAAAACACGGTAAGGGCCAGTGTAACGGGGCAAAAGTTTTTTACACAAGCCCACTCGACGGCACGGGAGCCACAGCAAAACGAGAGATCCAGGAGTGTAGTGGACATCACGGTGGTGGCTGTCGTACCGGATCTTTTGGGAGTCTTGGGATGCAGAGAGCCTGGCATGAGCTATCCGGCGGGCATCATGAGCGCGGGTTACGGCATCACTGGTGTAAGTACTGGTGGCGTCTGCCGCGGGTAGAGAGGTGTCGAAGGGTAGTAACGGGTGTCGGCCAAATAATAAATAAAATGGGGAGTATCCAGCAGTAGAATGGACAGATCAATTGGAGGCGAATGTGACAAAGGGGAGATGAACGTCCCAATCTCGATGGTCGTCGGACACATACATGGTCAGCATGTCTGTGAGGGTACGGTTTAGACGTTCCGTGAGGCCGTTGGTCTGGGGGTGATATGCGGTGGTGAATGTGTGGCGGACGGAGCACGAACGGAGAATTTCGTCAACCACTCGCGACAGAAAACAGCGGCCACGGTCAGTTAGTAGTTCACGAGGAGCACCATGATGAAGAATTACGTTTTCTAGAAGGAAGTCAGCGACGTCTGTGGCGCAGCTGGTCGGGATGGCTCGGGTAACTATAGCGTACCGAGTAGCGTAATCGGTGGCGACGGCGATCCATTTGTTCCCCGAGGTGGAAACTGGAAAGGGGCCAAGGAGGTCAACGCCTATACGGGAAAACGGGTCAGTTGGTATGGGTATCGGCTGCATATGACCTGAAGGCAAACCTGTGGGCTTCTTCCGACGCTGACACAGTTCACATGCGGCAATGTACTGCTGGACAGAGCGGTAGAGACCCGGCCAGTAGAAACGTCGGCGCAGGCTGCCGTATGTGCGAGAGACACCCAAGAGGCCAGCCGTGGGAGCATCATGGAACTGTTCAAGGATGGTGGAACGGAGGTGTTGGGGAACGACGAGCAAAAGGTCTGTGCCATCTGGTCGCATATTACGTCGGTATAGGGTGTCCTCGTGGAGCACAAATAAGGCGAGAGATGGGTCAGGGCGGTCGGAGGTAAGACGGAGGATAATGGAATGCAGAGAAGAATCTAAGTGCTGTTCCTTGGCAATGTTAGCAAAGGCGGAGACAGACAAGACATATGCACCATCGTCAGAGTCTGTAGGACTAGGGGAGTCGACGAGATGACGTGACAAACAGTCTGCATCTTGGTGAAGCCGGCCGCACTTGTAGACGACGGAAAAGGTGTATTCTTGTAATCGTAGCGCCCAGCGCCCCAAACGGCCAGCAGGATCTTTGAGAGAGGAAAGCCAGCACAAGGCATGATGGTCTGTTATCACAGTAAAATGGCGGCCAAACAAATAAGGGCGGAATTTCGTAATAGCCCAGAGAAGCGCCAGGCACTCTCGCTCTGTAATCGAATAATTTTGTTCGGGTGTTGAGAGGAGGCGGCTGGCATACGCAATCACCCTTGTACGGCCGTGTTGTCGCTGAGCGAGTATAGCTCCTATTCCATGGCCACTTGCGTCGGTACGGAGTTCAGTATTGGCGGAAGGGTTGAAGTGGGCCAAGACTGGTGGAGTAGTTAGAGCAGCAATAAGCTCTGAGAAAGCTGCAACTTGTTCAGGCCCCCAATAGAATGAAACGTCTTTCTTGAGGAGTTGGGTGAGCGGACGAGCAAGGACTGCGAAGTTCGGGACGAATCGTCGGAAATAGGAGCATAGGCCAATGAAGCTTCGGACATCGCTGGATGAACGCGGAGTTGGAAAATCTCTGATGGCACGTATCTTGTCAGGGTCAGGCTGAACACCGGAAGCATTAACCAAGTGACCAAGCACTTTGATTTCCCGATGGCCGAAACTGCATTTCTTTGAGTTGAGTTGAAGGCCAGCGCGGCGGAATAGCTCGAGAATGGTAGAAAGGCGAGAGAGGTGGCTGTCAAAAGTGGACGAGAAAACAATGACGTCGCCTAAGTAACAAAGACAAGTCGTCCACTTGAAGCCGCGCAGCAACGAGTCCATCATCCGTTCGAAAGTTGCAGGGGCGTTACATAGGCCAAAAGGCATGACCTTGAATTGATAAAGGCCGTCAGGGGTGATGAACGCTGTTTTTTCACGGTCTCTTTCGTCGACAGAAATTTGCCAGTAGCCGGAACGAAGGTCGATGGATGAAACGTAGCTGGCTCCGTGCAAACTATCAAGCGCGTCGTCGATGCGCGGAAGAGGATATACATCTTTTTTGGTTATCTTTCTTATTCAAATGACGGTAGTCAACGCAGAATCTCCAACTGTTATCCTTCTTCTTGACCAACACGACAGGGGATGCCCAGGGGCTACTGGAAGGCTCGATTATGTCGTTCGCTAACATCTTTTCGACCTCCGTTTGAATGACGCGTCGCTCGGCAAGCGAAATACGATAGGGCCGCCTGTGAATAGGACTGGCGTCACCGGTGTCAATGCGGTGGGTGACAACTGTCGTTTGACCCAATGGGCGGGTACCGAAGTCGAAAAGGTCACTGTAGATAAGCAAAAGCTTGTGTACCTCAGCGGCGAATTCAGGTTGCAGATCAGCTGCAATCATGCTGTTAAGCAGATCAGGGCGCGATGGGGACGACGAGGGGTTGTTGGCAGGGACGACAGTTGTATGATCTGTAGACAGAGCTGAAATGGCACAATCGGTAATCGGGGACAGCGCAGCTAATGAAATTCCCTCGGGCAGAACTTGAGTTGAAAAGCTGAAGTTAAGGACAGGGAGAGTGGTGCGGTTCTGGGAGATGTGCACTATTAGATGAGGAAGGGTGACGTGCCGCTGCAGCATGACATCAGTAATGGGACAAGCGAGATAATCGCCATCTGGGGCGGGTGGAAATGGCGACATATGGATGTAAACGGCAGTTTCAGGAGGAAGGCGGCTAAACTGTGCTGATCGAAGGCGGGGTGAGCAGGAGGGGTCTTCAGAGCAGAGCGGAAGGTCCAAGCGAAGTAGGCCGCTAGAGCAGTCAATAAGGGCAGAGTTGGCTGTTAAGAAGTCAATGCCAAGGATAACGTCGTGGGGGAATTCATGTAGGACGGTGAACAACACTGGGGCATGATGGTCAGCAATTGTAACTCGCGCCGTACACATGCCAACCACGGCAGCAGGGCTGCCATTGGCGACGCGAACTGTGGACGAGACGGCTGGCGTAAGGACTTTCTTGAGGCGACGGCGAAATGAGGAGCTGAGAACGGACAGTTGGGCGCCTGTATCAGTTAGAGCAGAAACGGGAACTCCATCCACAAGGACGTCGATACGGTTATTTTGTAGGGCAGGGGTCAACAGAGGTTTTTCGGTCCGGGCCATAAATGCAGCGTCACCTCCGGGAGCTGCATTGGCTAGTTTTCCGGTAAGTGGCCAGAATAGGACGGTGGCGAACTGCGGCGAGGAAGAGGAGAACGCGAACGTCGTGCTTGCGGGAATGGTGAACGGTTGGCAGCATGGCCAGTGGACCCGGGGTCAGCACGGGTCTGGTCGGGGCGAGGTGGGGAATAGCGAGGGGCATAGTCTCCGCGGCGGTCAACGTAGGTGTACTGACGAGATGGCGTGTACCAGCGACTACGGCAGTGGCGGGAAATGTGGCCAACGCGAGAACAAGTAAAACAGATGGGGCGATTGTCGTGGGTACGCCATTCATTTGGGTTGTGGTAACGATATCGGGGCGAGAAACCGGCGTTGGTTGAGGCGGCAGCAATTACTGGAGGGGCAGGTCCTGAATCCGTGGTGTCGGTGGTGCTGGTAGAAGGGAGGCCCATATTCGCAACCTCTTGGCGAACAACAGCCTTAATAAGTGATATAGTAGCCAGGGTGTTGTCGGGTGTATGCGACAGCGAGGCCGCGGGACTCATTGCCTCAAGCTCTTGGCGGACAATGCGTGTCAAAGTGCTGTCGTTAGCAGGCGGTCGAGGAGTGGGGATATCGATACAGGAGGAGCTAGCAGCCGTGTTCGGCAGCCGTTCGAAACGGTGAGATATGCGCCTCTGTTTCGCCTGCTCGAAACGTCGGCACACCTGCAGCACAGAGTCCACGGTGGAGCAATCCCTGCACAACAGGAGGTTGAAGGCATCGTCGGCAATGCCTTTTACTATACGGCCGACTTTATCCTCCTCAGGCATGCCTTGGTCGACTTTGCGGCATAGAGACAGGACGTCTTGGATGTAAGTGAGATAAGACTCTGTAGACGTTTGGGCGCGAGAGGCGAGCGCTTTTTTGGCGGCAATGTGGCGGAAAATAGGCTTTCCGAATAGGTCGTGGAGCTTCTGTTTGCAAATATCCCAAGATGTTAGCTCGTCTTCGTGGGTTTCAAACCACACCCGCGCGGTCCCAGCCAAGTAAAATATTACATTCGCGAGCATGAGTGTGGCATCCCACCTGTTGTGCTTGCTCACGCGCTCGTATAGGAATAGCCAGTCGTCTACGTCGACGTCGTCGGTCCCGCAGAAGGTTCCGGGGGGACGGGGGTGGGCCATTACAACAGCAGGAGCGGCGGCTGTAGAGGTAGAGGCGTCTGTAGTCATTGTGGTGGTTCTGATGTGGCGGCCGCTGCGGAGATCCAGCTTGTGACAGGGGATCGAATAGATTCACCTCCACCAAGAGATGTTACGTGGAAGACTTACAGTCCCAAAGCTGTCCGCACAACTAACGTTGATGAGGGCACCGATTTCACAACACTCAGCGTCGTCGTCTTCTCGGAGTCTGTCGCACTTCTTCATCCTCATCACGAACAGCGAATACAGCTAAGTAACAATATATATAAAGTTGGTCACATGAATGAGAGAATGTAATGTGGCACTGAGAAATTTCAAATTTACATTAACCCATTTCCCATTGCTAACGTCTCTTCTGCAAACAGAAGTTGAGCACAAGGAAGTGCATTTGTTTTTGCTCTTTAGAACAATTTTTGCACACTGAAATAACACTGGTCTTTATCATCGTATTTACCGAGAAGCAATATCTTGTGACATGGTGATCGGTTTATAATAGAAACAAAGAAATGATCATATTGTTCTCAGTAACAGCGTTTGACGGAACCAAGTACACGTGCAGGCAAACGAACTTTTATGTTTATGTTTAAAAAGCAGTATATTGTTGCAGAAAATTAGTAGCTGAAGATTTTTGAAGCCGTGCACATTGTAATTTTTTAAATGCCACCTACCACAATACCAAACGGTGTTATGCTGGTAAAAAAGTTCAATATGAAATAAGAAAAAAAAATTGCTTAGATACTCTCTACTGGTGTCCTGCGCTGTTTCTGTCCACTACTTTCGAAGTGCTCTTCGCATTCTTAATGTGACAGTAAATATACTATTACTGTTTGCAGCAAATACACTCTGCTCCTGGCGACCAAATTTTGTTTTCTGCAGGCTGCTGATGGAAAGAGATATGATTCTTGTTGCTTTATTTATGCTAGTCTTCGGGCTGCGTTGCACCGAAGGTGAGTGCCTTTGATTTTTAAGAACATGTAATGTATGCGATAGCTAATAATATACTAACTAACGCTGACGTTTGGTATACCACTGGTGGTTTGATCTGGGCTATAACGTTTTAAGGCTAATAGCGCCGAAACTTGATAGACCACTTCCGCTAAAATAAGTAGCTGAAAGGAATATTCAGCCTATGCGGGTAATGTTCCGCCATACTTCATAGTGATGGCTATAAAGATGAAAATACAAAATTTTATTCGAACCAAAGAAGTAATCCATGCATTGTGGAAGCAGTCCGCGGGCGACCAGTATGTGAAAGTACAGTAACTATCTATATTATGAACTGTGTAGCAATCGCAGCACTCCTTGGTTAAAGTAATAAAAGCCTACCAAGAAGGTTATCTGTCCAGTGCAATCAAACGCTTCCTTACAAGAAACATGCAGGTACATGAACTGTGGAGAGTTAGGGATAAGGGTTAACGAGAGTACCTCATTGATCTGTGATTCTCCAATTTCAGCCCCTTGCAAAGTAATCCAGGAATGAAACTCAAAAGCTCACGCATTACCTTCACTTTCAAAGCAAAACCGTAGGTATAGATAAACAAAAATGAAAGTAAAGCATTGCTTAACAACCTCGGAAAAGAACAGCAGTTTGCGATAGACAACGAGGCGAGGTTGCCAACATGCAACGAGAAAGAGCTAAACACTGAAACACCACACCTGGCATCACGCAGTTATTGCCTCATCTGTTAACAGGTTACATGATTCGTTTTGAAATTTTTCCATGCAATTACCTGACCTGCATTACCCAGTTTGAAATAAAAAGCTGGAAAGCACACCGGGGGCCTTCTTTGAAAAAAAAAATGAAAAAAAAAAATACCTTGATGCGTCTCAGATATTTCCAGCTTAGAGCATATCTATAAACTGCTGGAATTATTGTGAGTAGGTATGTTTGGTTCCTTGGGTCATTTGATTTCTCGCCATTAACGAAATGATGGCTGCAGTTTGTTTATTTTTGTTGGCTGCCAAGGACAACCGCCTTTACTAAATTTATGAGAAAGCAAGCGTGCGTCAACAAACAGCTTGAAAGAGTTTAGGTATGAAATCACCCCCGGTGAAGGTAATATCAAAGTTGTCAAAACTTTTCAATCAAATGATTGCCAGGTGCATACAAACGGGATGTTAGAGTAAGGGAACCTTAAAGTAAAAGGCACAGTCGGCAAATATATGTTGCACGTTAGCACAAAACCATCTCAGAGCTATTAGACATACCAGCATTTCAACTCCATGCGTGCTAGAAAATTCATTATTTGCACAAATAAGACAGCTATAGCATGCCCATTAGACAAATACACGTAACAAGTAATATTGCGTAATTAACAGAAAACCGGAGAGCCAGCTGTGCAAAATCAGCTGTGCAAACTATCCAAGAGTTCACAAACTATTCATACAAGCGTGAAACATGACGACATAATTTCACAGATTAGCACAGCGCAAAATACGCGCATTTATTTGTTGAGATGAGTGAAATAATTTTGCAACTTTCTCTCGCATACAGCTATTAAAGTAGCACTCAACATTCTCTGATGATGCTTGACTGGCATACATAACGCTGCTATTAATAATCTACAGCAGCACCGTAAAGCCTATAGTAAATATTAAGAAAGTAACGACAAGAACATAGCTTACACTTCTTTCTTCAAATGCAAACAGTTCATTATTGTCTTGTGTTCGCTCCTACTAGTAAAAGCGGCCAGAAAACTTGTAGACATGCCTTATAGCTTTTCGAACACCTCTCTACACAACATAATTTTTATTTGACCCAGGCCTTGCGTGAAGCCAAATATATAACGAAATTTTCGTACGCCACTACGTTCAACTCCGTTGTAACCCGAGGAGAAAGGCTGACGGAAACCCCGTCTGCTTGTTATGGACCGACGATAGGCGGCGCAACTTCCGCGATCCTTGGGGCGTAGAGAGTATATGTAACAAGTAACAAGGATGTTTCCTCCCTTTTGTTCTGCCCCAAAGACGTTTTTACTATTATGTCTTTTTTCTTTCACACTTTCACAGAGCGAAAGGGAACCTCACACATTTCGCTTAATATGTCAACACGACGGTGAGGGAGGATTAAAAATTTATTCAGAAAGGACGAGTGGTAAAAAAATGCTCTGAAGATTTAACTGCTATCAGCACTGATGAAGCTGATACATTTTCTCATGCAATGTTATTTTTCTCTTTGAGTGAAAAACCGCTATGAGCACTCCACCGCTTTGCACCTGAGCACAAAAATAAATTAAAAAAACTGTTTCTTCAAATTTGTAGGGGCAGCTCGGTTTCCAAAACGACTTATAGATAGCACGCAGGCCTATGACAGTACAATCAAGGTATGTATAAGCATATATTCTGCACTTTATAACATTGCGATAATAGAATACAGTATTCCTTCAGCCGCTAGTGACGGCAAAAGCGTGAAATGATATGTTAGGCAATGTCACCTTGACATTCCGTTCAAGCTTGATATCTGCTATACTATGTTCATGCTGTGTGGTTATAAGTTTTAGCATTACTCTTATTCATCACGAATTTCGTTAAAATGTGAAATTCAAATATTTATCTAAAGACCAATACACACCGATACAAAGGTCGATTTAAAGCTCAGCCACAAGTGTCAGTTTCAAGAGATCAAATCATCAAATCAAATAGCAGTGTCCTCGAGCCTATGTGTTATTCGCAAACAAATGCAAAATAGACGTCTGGTTATTGCTATGGAAGTAGGTAAATAAGCTCTAGATGAACAAAATATGCGGGGGGTCTCCGACTTCGTCACCTCTCTTTGCCATGTCGCTTAAAAAACCAGAGCCCTCAATACCGTAACATATCCTTTGAGCAAAATAATATCTTAATATTGATCTAAACTATAAATTTGAAGAAAAAAACAACATTCTGTGAGTTCGTTTGCTTGTTGGTTTCATATATTTTTAAATATATTATACTAGATTTTTACGACTATTGCTTCCAGAACGGAACGTCGCTTACCATACCATACCATACCATACCATACCATACCATACCATACCATACCATACCATACCATACCATACCATACCATACCATACCATACCATACAATGCTATACCATCCATGCCACGCAATTCAAATAATTTTTTTCTGCAACTGAATGAGCAAACCTAATTGGGTTTTTTAGGTTTTCAATTATTCACTCTCTCAATTCGTTGTCCGTCTGCATTCTCATGGGCTTCTAAGATTTTCCGAGTCTATGCCCTTATGACGACAGCACTGCCATCTGATATTTCATATTCCGGCACCTTGTATGTAGGGAACACTTATGCTTAGAGGTCCCGCCGTGCTGGTGCAGTGGTTACGGCGCTCGACTACTGTGGCCACGGATGCGGGATCGAATCCCGGCCTCGGCGGCCGCTTTTCGGTGGCGGCGAAAATCAAGGCGTCCGTGTGTTGTGCGATGTCAGCGCACGTTAAAAAGGCCCAGATTGTCGAAATTTACTGAACCCAATCGCTATGGCGTTCTGCATAGCCTAAACCGATTCCATACTTAGGTTGTAAAATTCAGTATCGTTCCCTTCCATGTGCTATATATAAGTATGCATGTTTGATGAAAAACGAGTGGGCTACTTTCTCTGTCAAGTTTGCATGCGAAAGCTGAGCGAGAATATCTAGAGTGTTAGGTTTGTGTATAACTTGTACAGCGAGGTAAGAAACGTTACCTCAAAGGTGGGAACTCCATGTTTTATCAAGCTGCCAAAGAATGCGATCTGAGCTCACAAATGATTGCTTGACGATAAAGTATAGGGCACCAAACCAGGCTGCGCTTTTGAACACTTCCCTTCTTTGTGAAGATAATAAAGTCTAGTAACCATATTCATGTTGGTGTGTTATGAATATCGAAAGTTGCATATATTCGGGGAAAGCCGTAGACCGCTTCAGAGATTTCGCAGAGTAGAAAAATAACTGCATGGCTTAACATGTAATTAAAATACTGAGGCAATAGGAATTTCACCATCTTCGTGGTGACTAAGTATAGATACGCCATTTCGTGTGTATTTTTGTATGTGTTCGCTTTACGTTGAGGCTATCGCGTTTGATGCAACCTAACGTTCTTCCGTTGAATGCAATCCGTTCTTTTGTGGCACTCTAACAATGAGCTAAGCTGTGCGGATCACATGGCAAAAGAAACTGCTACCATCGGAAATCTTACGGCATTTTGGTTGGCGTAAACGGTTATTGGTTACAGAATTAAATCTTCTGCTTCTCGACCGCATTTCTTGCTACTCTGCTATAGCGGTACCTCCCAATTACCATTGAAGAATGGGTTAGGTGCTTTTTACCAATGAGATGTCTGCATTTTGTCCAGATGATCCGTGCGAATGAGAGTCTCCGACTACTCATGCATTCTTCGCAATTGAGAGTCAAAACTCCGCAATGCCTGATTTCTAAATTTGTACGAAAAGAAAAGGACCAAGTTTTTCGTACAGTGCAGACCAACTACAAGTAAGTGCATCGTATTTCTTGTCTGGGAAGCCTACGTTCGCGGACACTTCTTGAGTTTGGTCTAAATAGTCTGTGCCTCACTTTCGACTCGCTGTTTGATGATGTCCTGTATATTATTTACACGATATAGCAAATTATGACAATCTGGGTGTCATGATGACCGGAATTAAGATTTTCAAATACAGATCAAACGCAACAACATATCCAGCAGAATGTTAAACGGGATATTTGAATTTCTCTCATGTAAAAATAGATTTCAATAAGGCATGAAAGTGCGAACAGCTTGCAGTCACGGATAATAGTACCCTTCCTGAAGGCCATGGAGAGTGAGTAATGGTTTGATATCAGGGTAATCACAAAAGTAATGTCTACTTGGACTGTGGAAAGGCTATTTGCCGATCAAGCAAGCAAAAATATGCGACTTTTTCTGTCTTTTTTTAAAGGTCATATCTAGTACACATTGCACAAGAAGCCGCAAAATGCTGTTGATTTCACATCGCCTCATCTTGCAGATATGCGATGCATAGTCCGCACCAATTTGCCCAAACTAAGCATTCATCTATTGTAGAGTCTTTTAGAAAAGTATGGGTTATTTTATTACTGTGAGAAAATCATACCAGCCTTTGGCGTATCAAATTCTGTAAGTGCCTTGGTTACGACCACAGCTTGCAGATGGTAGCAAAACCTTGATGAAAGAAAGCATGTTGCGCGTTATACAGGAATTGTATATTTACTGAAATAAATATTAGTTTGCACAACATTTTGGGATGAATTAGTTTATTTTCTTCAAAGGCAAAAGAGAAAAAGCAAGAAATGATGGAATTTGGCAGTTTTTATCGTACGTATCTTCTCTGAGAATAGTTAGTTTCCCCAGTCGGAAAAGGCTACAGAAACGTTCTGTCATCAGAATACAGAAATATTTATAGGAGCCTCACAACCGCCTGTTGTTACAACAGAAAAGTATTGCAGAACTAAACTACAAAAGATTACTACGGAAAAAGAAAGTACAGAAATACAGATAAATGTGTCGTTTACGGCTGAGCTATGGCATATATTTTTCGTATTTTTGACACGATTGTGTAGTTTTTCTTGTTTTGTTTTTTTCAAATAGCAATCCAAATATTCTCTCATGTTGCTGATAAAAGTAGACCAGTTTGAAGTGCTTTTGGTATAAACAATGCAGGTTGCGTCGAAAACGGCGCTATATTTCAGGAAAGTTCCTTTTTACGCCTTGTCCAAAAGTCTATAACCGATCAGGGTAAACACAGCTAATGTATGAACAGTATTTAATGTATTTTAGAATTACAATGTTTTACTTCAGAAGCTCAATTGGAACAACCCCCGTCTCGATGGTGCAGTGGCTAGGGTGCTCGATTTCAGTGCCCAAGGATGCAGGATCGAATGACGGCCGCGGCGGCCGCTTTTCGATGCAGGCGAAAAGCAAGGCGCCCGTGTTTGAAATTTCCGGAAATCCCCACTACACCTTTTCTCATAACCTGAGTTGCTTTCGGATTTAAAGCCCTAAAAAACAAATTAAACCAAATCAGATCAATCAATCAATAAGGTCAATTTCTGCTTTAGGCTGTATCTTTGTAGACTTCGTACCAATACCTAGCGCAAACACTAGTTCTTATCCTTCAGTGTTGTACGCTTGAGCCGGGTGGAAACCTACATATGTCAACAACGTTGTTCCGCCCGCGCTCAGTGGTGCGTGTGGGGCTATATCCGGCCAGATAGACACAAGTTTGGCAATCGTACTATTGAAAAAAAAAAAAAAACAAGACAAAAATTAAGCGCCTGCGTAGGAGACCTATCAAGATAGCCACCTTGGCAACAGCACATGAAAACTAAACAGAGCGATAGCCCCGCTCTGTAAGCCCCTCTGCTGGAAGACACGCGCTGTAAAATTTGAGTGCCACTGTGAGTCCAACAATAAGCAGGTTGAATATTGTAATACCATGCCATTGTACCACCATTGATCTTGCCTTGTGCTTTTGTTATTGTGATTGATACTTGGATGCACGTACCTTAGAGTTATTGGTGAAAATATGGCGTAGAGAATGAAATATACTTGAAAGTCGTAGGAAGTAGTTTGATTGTCGCAGACCGAGCATGCAGAGCTAAGCTGGATGGGGATGATATGACACTCTAACTGGTTAGAAGGATCATTGTGCTCCTTTCACGTTGTGCTTGCCAGCTATGACAACTAGGTCTGTCGCCCTGACATCACGTGGACGAACATCGGGACACAGTCGTCATTTTTCGGACATTTTCGCGGCTCTATTCAGAAGACCGCTTGGAGAGGAGTGTACCAAAACCTATAGCAGAATTTAAGTTAACTTGTTAAAATATTCCTATAAGGATATAACAGCCTAGAATGCCGTGTTTACTGTTGGCTTCTAAATATACGGTCACATCTACACTGAAAATATAAAGTGAAGAAATAATTTAGCGCTATCTCCGGATCCACTTGAAGCTTGTCGAATTCTTCAAATAAGTATTTATGAAGGTACCTTTGGTAGCTAAAACTGCATTGCTCATACTTGTAAAACCAAAGTGCGTAAAAAATGGTTTGATCAGATTTCGCACTCCGAATACTCAGGTCTCTGATCGTTTAAGCGTGATTTGATAACTGTTCTTTACAGACTCAGTCATATTATCGGTAATTATACGAACAAGAGAGCAATGAATGTCATATATTGATGTATTTTGCTATTAACAAAACTTCATAACTGTGAAGAAATAAGTGTAATAAGATATTTTTCTATTCCCAGGAAGGAAGACAAGAAGTTTGCTAAATTGTGAGTAAATTTGAAGAAATGTTATTTCGTGTGACCGCTGCTCGCCAGCTGCAGCAGAAATTGCACATTTTAAAAGCAACTTCTAGAATGAATTAGAAGTTTATCAGCTAAACAATAACACATAAAAAAGTAGTATAATTTTTGTGAAAATTCTAGCAATAAAAAGTGAACGAAATTTTCCTAATTCATATATTGGGAGGTGGTAATGTTTTTCTGCTGCTACAGTAAAATTTATTATTCACAACACTAGTTTGAGCCGCTAGCAAGGGGCTAATATGTATTAGTTGGTGAGTATCGCTGTGTCATTAGATATCTCGGCTACCTAGAAATAGACAAGGTTCCAACGTCGGTTCAATGCTCGCAAGACAGAATATGCAATAGGCTTTAGAAGGTAGTTATTTACAGTGTAAAACTATATTTTGAGTGCATCATGAGGAAGGCCGGTCTGGACGAGTCTTCAGCTGGAGTGAAGATTGCTGGGAAACGTATCAACAACCTTAGATATGCGGACGATACCACTTTAATGGCAGAAAGTGAAGTGGAACTCAAGAGACTTCTGATGCACGGACAAGAAGAGAGTGAGAAGTTTGGGCTTAAACTGAACATTAAAAAGACGAAGATCATGGCGTCTTGCCCTATCAAGTCCTGCAGCATCAATGGACAAGAAGTGGAAGCTGTGACAGATTTTCTGTTCTTGGGCTCCAAGATTACCTCGGAAGGAGACTGCAGCCATGAAATTAGGAGACGCCTGCTTCTGGGAAAGAGAGCAATGGTTAGCCTTGACCGCCTAGTAAAGAGCAGAGACATTACACTGCCAACCAAGATCCATATAACTCGTGCTATGGTATTTCCAATTGTTATGTATAGATGCGAGAGCTGGACTGTGAAGAAGGCTGACCGCCGAAGAATTGACGCGTTTGAATTGTGGTGCTGGCGGAGACTCTTGAGAGTTCCTAGGACGGCCAGAAGATCAAATCAGTCGATATTGTCGACCATAAACCCTGAGTGCTTATTGGAGGGTCAAATTCTAAAGGTAAAGCTCAGCTACTTTGGTCATCTGATGAGAAGAGAGGAGTCTCTGGAGAAAGATTTGATGTTGGGAAAGGTTGAGGGTCACCGAAGAAGGGGTAGGCAGCGAACGCGATGGTTAGATGGCATCCTCGAGGCACTGCAGATGAAGTTATGTAATGTTAGGAAGATAGTGAGAGACTGGAAAGCGTGGAGTAATATGGTACATAGGGTCACGAAGAGTCGGACACGACTGAACTGAACTGAACTGATATTTTGCTTGCATTTAATCGCATAAAATATTTCCAATACTTTTCTGTTCTTCTTTCATACTAACAATCATATTGATATATCTTCCAGAAAGACAACACTAAATATTTCAGGACAAAACAAAAACAGTTCTTTCCCTCACCTACAAATATCATCGATAGCAGGTGAGTGTGGTTAAGCGCCTAATAGTTGTCTAAGAGTGTACATCGCCTTAAGGTTGTATTCTTATTATTTCCATTTAACCATGCGTAAAGAAATCTTGTGAGACTACCTATTGGCAACTAAGCACAAGTATTAGACTTATACAATCATAATTTATCAGCGCATGAAGCAGGCATTCCATCCCTTCCTTCGTTATAGGTGTAACTATTTACAAAATGTAGTGAAGCCCTTCCGTGTCGTTAAGTTTTACCTGACAAAATGCAATTATTACGGGAGAAAATAACTCCGCTAATGTTTGGAGGATATCAATATTAATATATATCAACATGCACAATAATGAACAAATCACTTCCAGTATACAAGAGATCATGTAAACGCAACACAATTCACACCGTAGTACAGTCAGCGCTATATTAAAAGAAATAATTGACATTCAGTTACGCGCACGTACACAGGAATCCCGTGTTTAGATAGAGTGACCAAGTGCGTTCACGAATGCCGCTACATCTGCAGACTCAGCAACATGTACGGGCAGTTAATTCCAGTGCTTAATAGCACCCAGAAAGAATAAGCAGCGAAAAGCGTTATTTCGGGCCAAGTACTTCCGAATTGCTTTGTGATGACTAAGGTGGGAGCTCAATCTGCCTGGAGGCTGTAGATATGTTTCATTATTAATGGTAATTTCCCCGTGAACGATTTGATACAGTATTTATATCTGCTTTGTGCGTCTTCTTTCCAATATTTCTAGACCGCATGGGTTCTGCATCTCCGTTACAGTATCTGTCTTTTTGTATTCGGAACAAATACATCTCGTCGCACGACATCGAATCTTTTGTGTTTAAGTTGAAAGAATCTGCAGGCGAGGAGTCCATACTACAGACGCATATTTAGGCGAATTCCGTATAACAAATTTGTGTGCTAATCGTTTCACGTCTTTCGTTGCTCTTTCCAAGTTTGCTCTTGGGAAACAGTTTTCTCTGTGATACCGCACACACATTTTTAACATAATTGCGCCAACTTAGACCGTGAGAAATTGACACCACAAGCTACTTGAACCTATTAACATTAAACAAATTTTAGCCTGTAATATCACACTAAAAATTAATTATATTTCGCTTCGTAGTTATTTGAGTGAGTGTTGTCTCATTAAAGTTAATTTTCATTTCTCATTTCTCACACCAAATTGCAAATGCCTGCAGGTCTTGGTTAATGTTAATCTGATCTCCTTCACATGTGATAGGTGCATAAATGAGACAATCATCCGCAATCAGTTTTAATTTAACAAAATTTTCAACAGTAGCTACTACGTCATTAATTACTACTACGTCAGTAGTTACTACGTCATTAAGTGGAAGGACATTTCCCTTAAGCCAGGCCTTTGCAGTTTCAACAGTAATTTGTCATGCGGAACCCTCCCAAATGCGTTTCCAAAATCTGCACAAATAACATCCATCTCCCCTTTCTCTCTTTCCACTTTCACTCCCACCTTCCTCCCTTCCCTTAAGGCGCGGTTCAGGTGTCCACAGAGCAAGTGTGACAGATACTGCGCCTTTCCCTTCCTGTGAACCAACCAACCAACCAACCTCTGATCATCTATTGCTTTGGAAAGGCCATGTATTGTCTCAATTAACTGTGTCACTCTTGAAACTCGCAACAGAACTTCGTGTTGGCATTCAGAAAATAGCCCGTTTGTTTCTAAAAAGATAAGATATATTTTTAAATAACATGTTCCGTAACCTTACAGCAGATTCGAGGGACACAGGCTGATAGTTGTTTTCGGATAGTTGGTTTTAGTTGTAACTTCAGATACCAAGGAACCCCCTCTGCTGCAATTAACACTAGGTACCAATGCCGCTATAAAAGTATTGGTTTTGTAATTCTGCGACCTTAATAAAAGTCGTTAAGTAAACAAAATTAAAAGAACATCTTAACGCTCACCAAAGTGTCCGGAGTTACGTGCGATACTTTGAGCACTCTATTTTTATCAGTACCGACACGGGCAATGGCGTCAGCATCAGCCAACATCTAATTAAACGCCATTTCTTCTTTTGTTTTGTTCGCTTTCTGCTGAAAGGGAAAAATACGTCGGGGCAAAAATCACCATATATTATCAATAACACCTAAAGCACAATCAGAAACTGCAGTCTTGGTCTATCACAAAATCGCTTATTGGGCCGCCTGAAAAAAAAAAAAAAGAAAAGAAATCCATTCAGGCAGCTTGCTCTGAGCAACATAAGCTTCTTTTATAATACCACGCATTTAAATAATAAGTCTCACCCTGAGTGATCGCCCAATTCATGATATATCCCAACCATTCTCCTTTCCCATAAACTGTGGAGGCAGAGAAATGGGAACAAATCTAATGGCATACCCTGTTTATTATTGGCAGATCTCCTAAAACAAATGACGCAGCTTCCAGGGAGGAGTTTTCTTCTAACAAACTAGTAAAGATTTTCCAGTTAAAAACTGCATCCCAGCAGTAAAATAAAATTTTTCTATTGTTCCCGGTTTCCGGAAAATGAAGCAGCTGAACAGCTATGGGACAAAGAGCCGTTTTTCCATCATAGTTAAACAAGAAATCTGCTGTGGTGTCTAATACTGAAAACAATCTCCCGTCGGTCATACCGGTATATATTTAACACTTTTTAAGACAGCCCACAAGACTGTTGCAGCGAGACATAAAACCTGTACCATTGCCACTGGCGCTGTAATCTTGATGTCGTCTTCAATAACTTCCCTCGTTATTATGAGCATTTGCACTTTGCCCTTGTGCTGTGTTTTGGGCACTACCGTCTTCATCTTTTTCGAACCAATAATCGGTGTGTAAGCCAGCCGTGATATTATGCACTACAATGAGTGCGCGTGCGGATGTGAGAATGGTTTCTTCGTATTGTACTATTTTAGCTAACCTTGTTGAGGTATGATACACCTAGCCCTTTCACGTACAATTTGGTGAACTGTCTTTCACGACTCGTGACCACCATCTTAACCTTTGGTAATGAAAGTTCTTTTCGATACGTGTAACTCGTCATCTGTGCTAAAGTAACATATTAAAGTACTGTAGAATATCGAGACTAGTGTCTTTTGTAGCACGTTCGCCTTTCAGCTTAGGTTGAGTAGCCCGTCACCGTCGCAAAACTGCTTTCTTTTTTTTTTTTCACGGAGTTCTGTTTTTATTGTTCTTGCTACCAGATATGTCTCCTCGTCTCAGTATAGAAACTCAATCTGTACTACATGCCGAGGAAAATGAGTGCTTTGTTTTGCAAGTGCCCTCCTCAGATGGTAAGTATGACAAAGTGACCAACTTACAATGATTGTCGGAAAACATACATATGAGGGTAGATTTGCTGAACGAGAGCGCACGTTTATGTCGTGTGTTGATGCAACCTCATTAAATCACCGCGCTGGTGAAATGTTTAGGAAACTCGTTTTTAGATGAAAGACGCTAATTATATTCGGATAAGGGCAACCGTTTTTCAATAAAGGTGAATGGTCATAATTGATCGTGTGTCATGCAGTGTCACCGATTGTTAAACGATTCCAAGTGGCATAAATTTTTCGGAAATTTTTCGGAAAGCTTTCGCCCTCGCTCTTGATCACGTTCTACGTGACGCTGGCGGTACAAAGGACGTTCCACGTCCGCCACTATGGCTGAGGGTGGCGCTGGTGAACACTCTCAAGGTTCGTATACAGACAACATAAGTACCCAAGAAAGTAGCAGGGGGGACAGCGGCCGATGTAGCTCAGTTGGAAGAGCACCGGACGCGTTATTCGCAGGTCGTGAGTTCGGTTCCCACCATCGGCACGTTGTTTTTTCTTCTACTTTGTGTTTAATTATCTTTCCCCTAAACAGATTACATTACTAATTTCTGTGATTATCCAAGTAAACATTAAAAAAAAAGACATAAAGTACCATCCCCAACGCTTTCCTTCGCCTCGCCGATTGTTGGCTTCTTTCCTTCTTTAGAGACTGAGTTATAGACGAGTCGACCAACTACACAAATAAAGCACATCTTCTATTAAGTCGATTAGTTTCACTTGCATGTTGTGCTCGGACGCTTAGCGATTCTAGAGCGCACTATTTCCTCATGGTGGGTGCTAGCAACAATAATCGAGCACGTTGCCTTGAACGTGACTTAAATAGGAATGTCGGCCTAAAATTCGGAGCGAGGTGGTCGAAAACCTTGTCAGATAAAAGACGACGTCATTGACTGTTATGTGCTCGTCCCAGTTATTATGGCGACTCTCCCGTTCGTATGAGATCAACCGGCCTTCAACATCCTAAAGGAACGCGTTGTTGGGCAAGTTGGTGGCGGCTACTCGCCCATGCTTTATTGGGTGGTAAAACGTACAAGTATAGAGGCATCGTATACGCAAGGAAACCCAATATGATTCATGTTTGGTATGATAACGCACGGATGATATAGTTCGTCCCGGTCTTATACAGAGATATCAACATCTTTCAACATCCTGGTCGCTATGCTCGGGGAAAACGGTGGGACTCTCTCGAACCCGAACGGCACTGCTGCAGGGGATGGGCTGCGACGAAGCTGGTTCTAGCTGATGGCCTTTCTTATCAGCCGCATGGGGGGTCTTACGGCTGCGAAGCTCACCGATAGTTGTGTACGATTGAAATCCCGCAAATGCGCCCGATTAATAGCTGTTTGCCGAAGCGTTAGTAGGGCTGAAGAGGGAAACGTTGGCTCAAGGTGATCGAAATGCGAGACGCCAGACCATATCCGAAAAATGCCCCTAGATATCCAAACAATTATTGTAGCCGGCAGTGAAAAAAAAAGAAAAAAAAAACAGGTATTCATAACCGTTGCATAGGCGCATTGTCCTCTTCTTAGCCGCTTTGAGGAAGTCGTACGAACGTATCTCTATAGCCTACAGCAAGGGTTCTCAAATCTGGCTCCGCGAGCTCTCACTGGACTTCCGTCTCCACTACTCTTGTCCCACGTCTCGCTACACTTATGGTCCTGGCTGTTGGTGCGTTCAAACCCATTTTATAGCACTATATTTTCTTACCCCAGCTGGCTCCAGAGCTTTCGCTCCGTCAGCAGAGGCATTGTCCGCAGCACAGATCTTTGGCGTCGTGGTAGCGGCTGGAATTCCGGAAGGCAAAAAAGTTTGAGGACTCTGGCCTAAATTTAGTTTGCCTATCCAGCGACCCATTGTTCTCTGTCTGTTCTATTCCCATTTAAAATGTGCTGCGCAAGTTAGAAATTCCTGCTAATTCGGCCATGACTTCTGGTCTTGAACCGTCAGAAAAGCTGCTAAAAAATCAATGTCTCGCCATGTCAAGTGTCGACTGCCATCTTCAAGATGCCTTCTCGTGATTTTCGTCTCATCGACCCCGCCGGCTTTTGTGTTACTGGGACATGTGTTTTCACAATAATAAATTTAAGAAGTTCAACATGCATATATTTCCTAATGCATAAGAAGAGATTGTTCCCTAGGTCAACTAGTGTATACTCTAGACACTGCATGTCTATCAATGAAACTTCTATCAATGAGCTGCTACAAAGACATAAATCAATCAATTTTCTACACATCAATAATTGGCTTGTGCTTTTTTTTCTTTATAGATATCTAGGAGTTACGCTGGAGAAAGTGTTTTTTTTTTATTTAGTTTTTTTTGTTTTTTTTTTTTTTTTTTTCAGAGCTCGCCACGGCTTTTGTGCTAGCAATGACCGGTACTCGTTCTGCCTGCACTTTCTGCTCGGTGATTATGTTAATGACCTTCATTTTTGTGATTGCAATGTCATTTATTTCAGAATCCCGCCCTCTCTGTGTACTCTGGGGGTACAAATGTACGTTTAAGTGCCAGATAAAATTTGTGGAAGTGTGTGGAGCCGGCAGACCAGTGCACTTGTCAGAATGTTACATAAGTAAAAAAGAGAAGGGTAAGTAATCCGTAGTTGGTGGCCCACTGTTTGGCACAACAATGAACTTTCAATAACCTTTGCATTTCCTGTGTGCTTTAGGTTTAATAAGTTCAGAAAACGGGTCAATGGCAATCACATACATCTGCTTTTAAGCCTGCAGATCTTGTTATTTCGATCAAAATGACACTACAATCGCAGTTGTTTCCATACAAGGAATGTGTGACCAACTAGCTCAGCATTCGACTCTATTATGGTTCGAAAATGTTTCAGTATCCCCATGCTTGTTATCGAGCTAAAGTGATATAAATTCAACATTGTAAGTGTATGCTTCTCCCAAACCTTGATAGCAGCAAATGGCAGGCCTTGCGGCTACATCCCTGTTCAAATTTCTTCGCCGTGGTAATGAATATGATCGCGTTCATTAAACTGAATAACGTCACCGTTACGAATCGCTGCGCATTTAGCACGGACTGTGGGTCCGGGTTCTATGCGGGCAATCTTGCTGGGGCAACAATCATAAAGCAGCATCGGTCCCCTATGGGGAACACGTGGGAAAGCCATATTCGCTTTTTCCCTAGTTCATGCTGCATGGGTCGCACATCGTCTGAATAGTGCAAACCATGTTCGTCCATGAAGGCCACAACGGTTCCTGTCGGATATTTGAGGGTAAATGCAACCTGCATGTGGGTTCTATGTGGGAAACCTCTGGTCAAGCCGAAATGTTTCCGCCCATATTTAATCACAATAGGCTCCAGATCGGCCATATGGTGGCAAAACCCTTCACCCCTCAAAAATGCCCCCATCAGTGCCTTGTAGATTACTTGAGAGCAGATGCAATCTGAATTAGAAGCTGGTATGTCCAAACCCTCGCGGAGCCCTTATGAGGCCGCGTACGGTAAATCAGTTTAGTCCCCTATCAGCCTTAATGGGGCTGGAAGACACGCGTGCCTGCATGCGGGCGCAATCGGTCCCTTGTAGGAAATTTTAGAGAAGGTGCAAAGCCAGCTGGGCACTAAATGGGAAAACCATCGTCCATCCATGGCTGCCGACACATAACCGCTGTAGTTCGCATATCGGCTTTGGCAGGGATGGAAACTCGCGCATTTACACGTTGACTACATCTAAATGAATTGGAATATGAGGGCCAATGCAAGCTAAATGCACGCTCTGTTCTAAAAAAAAAAAAGCGCGGGCGAAAATGTGGTTGCCGATTTAAGACCGCTGTTGGTCGTACACTGGGCGTAGCTGAGCTAGAATATCGGAATGCCTGCGTACTGTCGTGCATCCATTCTCTTCATTCATTATTTGCCTCAGACTGTGCCCTAAGTATATATTACAGGCGGTTTGAATAACAACTATAAGGTAATTTAATTATTAGAAGCAATTAATGAGTATGATTTTTCACGCACATTTTAAGTGCGCAAAACATAACTGAACACAACAAACGCGTAATTGTACACCTTTAAGATGTTGCTCGGGGAAGCGGGAAACTTGCCGTAGACTATTGCTTTCCAGAACACAGAACTTGACTCTCTGCACGAGGTCTAAGCTGAAATCACTGAGACCACATTGCTGATGTGAAATTAACTGTAAAATGTGGTAGGTTGTGCATAGAAAGGGTGATATATAAAATATATGCATGGTGTTAGACGATAACGGTTCAGCTGGATAACAAGTATCTACATCCACCATCACAAGGATAATGTGGGCGACAGCAGACTAGAATCCTCGCCGGCTTCGTGTCATTTTAGGAGGGGCTAAGCGAAAAAGTAAACCTTCATCCAGAGCTGCTGCCATATCTGTCACAAGTGTATATATACCAATGGCGTAAATTGGCGGAATGCGCACATTTGGCCTTGGGGGAGAAATCTGGGCATTCTTCATTGGTCCCGAGCGAGACCAGTCGGAAGGCTTGTCGATAGCCCACTTCATGCCTACGTGTGCCCGCTTTGTAGGATGCCACATTTAACCGCATTGAACACAAAGGGGCTCATCTATTACATGTTGTTCACTTCATAGGTCACTTTGCGCTACGTGAACGCCTGAAAAATATATCAGCCCAGAGTCAAAGTAAGACGGTCTTGTTATAACCATAATTAGACGTGCGTGTTAATTGGTGGCAATTTTTAAAAATTGTCCAAATAATTGCAGCTGCTGTCGACTCTTTTTACTTTAAGTTTGCAAATGATGGCCCCGGGCTAGATCTTACAGGCATTCTCAACAAACAGTAGAAATATTACAAGTGATTCTTAGAACTTTCCAAGAATATGGCGGATAAATCCTAATTGGACCATTTGTTGTACTTTTTGCATCTGTTTCTTGAAATTCACGACGCGCAAATGTCCCGGTATATCCCATTCAATGAGCGCAGCACATAGCTTCTAGATCCACGTCTCGACGATGGTTACGACGAGCCTTTCGAGCTGAGCATAGCCTCTTTTGCCATAGTATAATTTCCTGATCTTCCTCGCTTGTGGCTACTACTTGGTCTGTCGTCACCCGTGCATAGCGATATCGAACAATAAAATGATTGTTCATTTAACGCAGTTATATGGCGCGACCTAGTTCGAACCGGAGTTGCACACACTCTTATGGCGCATTCGGTTGGGGGGACAAGAGCAAAGGCGCCGAGCAGTATAGAGCAGTACAGGAGCACGCCGAGCGAGGGTGTAACTGTACTCCCACGGGAACGCTCTCTGTGTGTCGAGAGCAGAGCTCCACGAACATGTGACAGCACTTCTCTCCCCAGCATTCTCCCCGCTCCCTCAGTGGCGGCCGTTGCAACCCGAGGAGATGCCAACGCTCCGTGAAGAACCGCTTGTTTTGTATACCTTTGTTCTCACAGCGCGGCGATCTTCGGCCCTTTCGACACCAGCAGCGACTCTCAAACATGCATACAGCACCTGAGCAATGCTTTCCGCTCGCCGAGCACCGACGTTTTGCAGCCGCCATTTTGAGCGTCGCCGACTCAAGAGAAAAAGAAAAAAAATGGCGCGGATATGACGCTTTATGCTATGTGACTTCCTCTACTCTCACTTTAGGCAAGAGAGCAGCCGGGAGTGCACTCGGGTGCTCTCAGCGGAGGAAAAGCCCTCCTCCTCTACCATTGGAAGCCAGTGATTCTACTAATCTCCCACTGGAGGGCGCCCTCTTGTCTGAGAGCACTTACGAAGTGCTGTCGAGTGCACCTGCTCTCCTACTCGAATTCGTCATTAGTGATATGGTCTGCATATTCCCTTCTCTAAAGGTTTCATTTCATGTCTATTATTGCGTGTCGTGACGATCGGATGCTTTCCTCCTAAGAATCTGTACATGGCTTATGTATACCGAAATCATTTCAGTGTAATAAACACCATGTTAAACAAAAATCGGCGTAAATTAACGATTCGCGCGCTCGGCTGGGACTGGGAAGAATGGTAATCAAACTCCTAGAGTGGACCCAATTCCCTTATTTTCTTAATTTATTATTCACTTATTTTCTGTGCGTCACGACATCAACTCAAAGTATTGTGATTTAAGTATTGTGCACCAAAATCAGTGGGCCACATGAGGTTCACCTTAAGGGTTTGACGCGATAGCGGCCCATGTTCCACTCCAGTTACGTACTAATTAGCGTATAGTCCCTTCATACAATTTTTCACAAACGACCACATATATACACGTAAATGTGGATTATTCCCACGCAGAATCAGCTTGCCTATCGTGGTTCAGTAAGTAGATAGGGTCTCTGGCTCGCAGTGAATCATGGGTACGAATGCCGCCTACAAACTGGAAGGAATGAAGTGTTCCTTGGAGCGATATCTATTAATAAATATGTATCATTATAGTATACAGGCTACGACTTTTATTTGGCACTACACGTCATGTCTTATTCACTTTTTGTTAACGCGTATGTCACGCGTCAACTGGAAGATCAGTTTTAGTATTCTCTCTTTACTCTCTGTACAAATTCTGATTATATTGCGAGCCACTCACCAATAATTTTCAACTGCGCACCCATTCAAACACATATTGCGTCCCGATTATGAGTCTACTTTTATTATATCGGTACTCATAACTAATTCTGAGCCATCTGTATATTTTCTTAGTCATTCATCATTCATCAGACTTCTCCCTCAGTCTCCATGTGGTGAGCAACAAATTACGAGAATGTCTCTGACAGATTGTGGTTGGCGGGTGACATGGCCGGCCATAGAGTAGCGGGATGTATGACGTCGCAAGGCCCATCATAGTCTGGATATTTAGAAGCTAGCCGACTTGGGTAGGTCCTGTGAGATGGGAATCGAACCCAGTACTCATGAACAACGAATCAGACATGCTACCCCTGGGACACAAAGACGTTTTGGTACAAAGGGGTTAATCCAGGGCCTTATTCGAATGGCGGGTGGTCATTTACATAATGTTGTAGCTTCTGGCTGTAGGCTGAGTATTTGTGAAAGAATAGAGGGAGAAATTGGGGATAAGTGACCAACCTTGTAATAATGTACATGCATGTATTCGGGGCTCCGGAATTGCAGCTATAGGTAAGGGTCATTACATCTTGCGATTACACATAAGGCGTCAGGTGCTTAGCGTTCACACCAATTTTATTCAAAAGGGGATTGAATGAGATGTGAATATAAGCATGTAGCGAGGGCAGCTAAAAACAGTGAACTGTGAAGAAAAGAACTGTGAAACACAGGAGCCATTGACGAGGTACCACAGCGAAGTCTGTGCAGCGCGGAGTACGGCGCCAGCAAAATAATTATCTATAATCTACATTTGAGCCGACTGAAACTGCCACACAGGTAATGAGTGCTCACCTAATGCAAAAGATGGTGCCCTTCGCCTATAGGAAAAGACGGAACAACTTCTGGCACATCACTCTTGAACAGAGAATGTGAATACGAGGAAAATACTATCCAGCAACGCTCGCGTCCGTCAAGTGTTGAGCTCGAGGAGTGCTTCTGAACTTTGTAGTTCTCGTGTGGTAAATAATCAGAAATAATGTAAAAAATATTTTGGGCACCGCATTAGAAACCAGGATTTTCTCGTTGAAAGTAAGTGCAGAACTTAATACCTATACCCGCCGGCGAGTGCCTCGTATGTTTAACTGCCTTTCTCTCGCGCTGTGCGCATTCCATGTCTTCATCAACTTACATTCGTGCGCAATGGATACAAAACAAAGAGGTCCAAATTTTGTAAGTGCGCTACAACTAAACTCCTCAGTAATCGATTTCTTTGATATTTTACGAAGGCTCCTTAAAACCGCAGCCACCGAAGAGACAACGAAACATGACAGGATAGCTCACACGTTCGCTTGTGGCCGACTAAGGTAAATCGGCCGTGATTCTATATTCTTTCGTAGTCGCAACCACAAGAGTGCATATATATGATGTTTATCTTCCTAATTCTGCACATGCACTATTCAATACGACACAACTGACGGAATCATGTACGCATTCACAACGTATACGTTTGATTCCATGCTCTGACATTGGGCAGCATGTAACCATCTTTTGCATCCTCTCTATTTTAACGCTGCCTCCACGGCTGTGACTTCACCCATGTTTCAGGACTCAAGCGTCATGTTTTATATCAAGACATCCACTGCGAAGAATGACGGGATATATTTAGCACTTGGGAGATAGTACAACAGAAGCAGTGCGCATGGGGTAGGTCGGGTGGTCATAAGATACTTTTAGACACCTCAAGTGGACCTCCGATAACATTTCGGTGGGAAAAATAGAAGTGTTGGATATGTATAGAAAATTTCACCACATAAGCGTGACGCGTTGCGTGATCCCACACAATCTCGAAATATTAAATGAAGTAAGCCTCGGGTACAAAAGGATGAACAAAGTTGATGAGATGCCCACTTTTTTTCTTGAACTGAATTAGTGCTTTACCAACATACGGTAAGCGCTGTTAAGAGTTTTCCCACACTAGAAAAGCGGTATGAAGACCAACGCTCCAATTGCTCTAATAAAATCATGACCGTTAAGGAAATGAACAAATCACCATATTTTTTTTCTTTCGGAATGCTATGGAACTTCAATTCTTGTATACTATTTAAGATTGCTTGTGTTAGGATCCGGAGTTGGTTGGAAAACACATTTTGTTCCCATCTTAAGATCTATGAAGGGAAGCTAAGCATCTATAAACGCTTGTATTAAAACATGTGTTATAATAACCGACCATCTGGCCTTAGTTTCTGAAGTATTACATATATTTATTACAGTAAGGAAGCAAGTTGTTAGCAAGAAGAATATTTTCACCAATTTCTATTCACAGCGATACTGCTGCAGAAAGCAAAATAAAATATCTGGAATTATTTTTGTTCCCTGAAGTGCCATTTTTGACGTGTATTCTTGGCTTTTCAGCTGCGGATCTCGGACGCTGTACGTAGAAGAACGTCGGGGTCAAGAACTGTGACTTTTGCAACAGCAAACTTTAGTCTACAAATAAGGAGCAAAAGAAGAGTTTAGCAAGCTTAGCGAATAATAAAGATGGCTATGAATGCAATGTACAAGCTTCATTATCTACAGAGCCTATTTTAATGTCAGAGTAAGAGAATGTTTTACAGTGATTTCTAAAATGAGTAAGGAGGAAATCGAACTTGAGCAGCCCTAGAGATGAGAGAGTGAGACGTTTTCATTAAAACAACCTAAACTAGCTATTCGTAAGCACATTTCCACATAAAACAGCGCATCAGCATCGCATAAGGCATTAAGACCCACACTCTGCGCTTTGAAACAGTCCTAGTAAGAACATTTTATTTTTATAACACTTTATTTGAAATTTTAATACTTATAATTGGCGAATAGTTCCCATCGCTGTACGTGTCGCACAGACGAAATCATTTTCATAAGGTCTGCGTTGTATTGTGCAGATCCCGCTTTCTTTCCATGATCTCTACCACGCAATTCCAATGAGTGGAAATGTCTTCCTTTCTCGACTGTCACCATTTCTTATGACCCGTTATTCGAGAATGCTATAGCTTATACTATATAACTGGAAGTCTTTCTTTTTTTCTTTTTTTTTTTCAATTTCCAACCCGTTTTTCCGAACGCCACTGATACTTTTGTATATTTAGGTGCCATTTGTTCCATGTATACTATTTCACCTTATTAAATTTAGCTTCTTGAATTTGTTTGTTTCTTAAACCACTGCCCTTTATAATACCTTAATCACGCTAAGAATTATACTAAATAAATAAATGAATGAGCATCGACTTCAAATTGTGAATGTACGAGTAGAAATGGAAACGATTGTTGTTTCTTACTTCCGCGCACTGTCTTTTTGAGGCAATTAACTGTACCTTACGACCGTAGTTTACCCTCAAGCAGTGGATGGAAGCCCTGCTGTGAATTCAAGGCCCATATAATGAAATTAGTTTTGTTCCATTCTATTGCGGCCCTAGTCATCCGTCTGTCTGCCTTGACACCAGTGACAACGAATGCATCGATCAATTGAAGCGCAAAATTAATTACATTTATATGAAATTATAGTGCTAATAAATCATGTCCACCGTATAAGCAAACTACATGCTGTAATATATGTTTGTCTAAAAAAAAGTCCTGTAGCTGTGGTCATCCTGATGGCGTTGTCGTTGTCCCAGACGATATCATGACGATGTATTCCAGAGCATTCAGCAACAGCGTTCGATGGTTGCTTGCCATTCGCCGCGTCCGGCTTGTGCTCTTGCATACGTCTAGAAAACGTTCCGATTTCGACGATGTAAACACCGCTGCAGTCCATGCATGAGATTCTGTATACCACTCCTAGATACATGTCATCGGGTAAGCAATCCTTCAAATTCCCTCCAATACCGTTAACTTTTTGCGAAGCTTGCTTGAAGGTACAGTCTTTGTCAAAAGTATACGGCCCAAGAGGTTCACTTCTAAGCACTATAACGTGGCTGCTTGCATCAGTACTGGAATATTAATGTAAGCTAGTTGAGAATGAGGGCGAGATTTGTCATCTACGAGATTCCGAATGCTAGAGTTGCTTTACGAGCCTCGTTACTGGGCTTAGAACAAAAATCCTTGGGCCATATATTTTTGACAAAGACTGTACCTATGTGAGACGTAGATCATATTTTGAAAACACGCACGCTAGGGCTTTACTCACACCTGGAACGTACAGAATCTTTTTTAATTCTCTTCAGTTCTCTTCGTACTTTAGCTCAGATTTTCTAGAATAAGAAAAATCATGCATTTACAACGGCTCTTTTAAGCGTCAGTTTGCAGGTACCCAACCAATAGCGCTCAGATATGCATGCAACCACGCCGCCATGAAACGCTTTCGCAGAGAACTCAAAACCACGTCTAAATGCGCCCCCGTGCCATTCAGGCAACGAATCAAACGGTGTTGTTCTGCATGCCCAGCTTTGTTGGAACAGTTCCCCGAGCCTACGCCGCCGCAGATTGCTGTCGATTTCGTGAAAATCGTCAACACGTAGACTTCTGAGGTGCTAATTCATTCCATTTTTCTCCCGAGAGAGGGCTGCGACTTCGAAGGTTTCTCTTTCAGGAACAACAGTAGCCTACTTATTTGTGCCATTGTGCATGGTTCTCTAAAGCTTCTGACGTAGTTTTGTGCAACCTTTCTAAAGGTCGCTGCAGTGCACCTTTCCAGGACGCATTAAGCTCTAGGAAAGTATTTGCGTCATATTATAAAACACAGTGTGCTCCACAGCTGCTCTGCTCATTTCCAGTTCGACAGAGTGCTATTTGTAGCCTTTAAAAAGTTTCCCAACAATAAGAAAATTTCTTATTTATTCCATTTCTTCACTCTCATTTGGCACCTGATAGTGAGACATTGCTCAATTTATTGATATATAAAACGTAGTGCAGCACACAACACGCAAGTCCTAGAATTGAAGCCCAGAAGCTGCACGAACAGAATGAAGAGGGGCATTCTTTTTGCTGTTCTGCTCCTTCTTGCTTTGGAAATGACATTTGCATGTAAGTGGGCACAACGCACTGTTTATGTAAAACTTTTCTGTGCTCGAAACATGCAGAGACAAAGCTGTATTTCGTACTCTTTTCGGGGCTTATTACAATGAGAACCATTACTGACGCAGTTTGAGTACGCTTCTCGTGAAGAAAACTTGGTGATAGAGCAACTTGCGCCCAACATGGCCACTTTACGGCTAGGAGCTTAATTTTCGGTTTTTATCTTTCTTACACTTCGATGGAGAGTTTACTGCTGTTCTTTGCACACTGCAGCTGTAATATTGAGTAATAAATTACGCTTACAAAAAAATCGTTAATTTTTTTTCAGCTGTGATATATGGGCGTATAGCCCTTCAGTTTAGAGCACAGCTTGTTTTCTAAGCCGATGGGTAGAAATCGAGAACTACCAAATGAGTTCGCATTATATTAATAATGAATGATTTTACAGATATTTCGCAATGCCGAGTTTTCGGGCTTTTGGCTCTAGCAAAGGTAATTGACATTTAGCGCTCATTTCTTGCGGTGCACGAATTCCTTTTGTACCGTTTTCTGGGGGCAATAGTTATATAAGAAGCCCGACAAGCTTTTTTTTTTGTTTTTTTTTTTACAACCATGTCAGTTATTTATTTGCCAGAATTATTACCCATAATAAGCTGCAGTCCATCCGCATCTGCCTTACAGCTACTTTGCATGTAGATTTAGCACTTCTCTGTCTCTCCTCTTTTTCTTCCTTGTTCCTTCTTTGTAGGCTTGGTGCTTGACGCAGTTAGCATTCGTAGTACTTGTACAGGGGTTCTAGAAACTGCATTGACTAGAGCCTTTGCCTCCAAATTTAGAAAGCGTATTACTAAACTTATATATCTTCAGATTAGGCCAATGAGTAGATAGCAATTTAAAGTAACAAAACAGTTTAAACAACAACTCAGAACTACGCTTCAGAATAAATACATTGGGAGATCGTTTAGTACCGGCGTGCGTCCTTTGGCTTTGTGCACTTGCGGATTGCATTCTTGAGGTGCATCCTCAAGTAAAAAATTGGGTTTGAACTCACTTTCCCCTTATCTTCTTGAAGTGCAGTTATAAGGTGCAACTGAATTCAACTAAACCGGAGGACCCCAGATGTGAGGTAAGCTCTGAGATCACAAGTGCAGCCTATCTTGTTTTTTCTTAGTACTAGTAATTTAGGGCCTGTAATTAACGCAGATGTGTTCTTAATTAAGCATCTGCTTGCAGAAAATGTGAACCTGATGGAAGTAAGAGATAGGATGGATGTAAAATAGCGTACAGTGAAGATTGCTTCCAAAAATGCCCCATCAGGCGCCCATGTAGATTTGTGGGCGCGACTGAAACACACCATTACGTCTCCAGCATACAATTCTCACAAACTAAGACCAAGTATATTGCGCCATATGAAAAATTGCACGTGCATAAACATATCAAGGCAGGCACGCAGGTTAACGCAGAAAAAATATTTAAAACAGATTTCAAAAGGGCACTTTGTTCAGACAGTCGGTAAGTATCAAACTGCTAAAAACATACAGCACGGGGCAGCTGTACAGTCTAGAATGGCAATAAATCAAAGAGCTGTTGGAAGATAACCACTATGTGCCCACGGCGAAATTATAGACGAGGTACTACAGCGCGTTGAAGCAAGGGAAGCTCAATATAAAATATTATATAAGGAACGCGCGAGAATCTTTGACGATAACAAGTAGGCAGCTAAGGTATTTAAATGCATGTCCTATACCGTTGACTCAAAATGGAAGAGAATAACCAGTAAATGTGCAGGGCACGAAGAAGAAAATTTAAATACGCCAAGTGATCGGTAAAAAATACACAGCCTAAATACTGTTAATTTAACGGAAAATAATGATAGTGTAGAATTATATTGAAATTGGAAAATGCAGACCAGGAAATAATTGTTTAAAAAACTCAGGAGGCGATGCCCTGCAGTTTGAAGCTATGCATTAGAACGCACAGCTACAAAAAAAAGGTTAACCAAGAGGGCATTGTGTCGTCTGTGTTAAATCCGTAGAAACATTTTAACATCTTTCTTTTGTTTTCCGAAGAATCGCCATGTGGCATAGCATGGGGTTGTCTTCAGCTTAAAGTAAGTTGTGTAGACTCTTTTCGTCCAGAAACCGCAGCAAGCTCCGGCTCTGAACGTTAAAATTAGCCATTAGCCACAAGTTCAGGTCTTCTCCCCTTGTAGACTTTAGTAAAACCACTTGTAGTCGTCTTGTTCTTGAGGTCTGCCATCGTTGGGCACGTATATAAAAAGATTGCGAAGGTCCGCATCAATGGCTTGCCTGAGACACTCATGTACTCGGGCCCCGCCGGGGTGGCGCAGTGGTTAGGGCACTCGACTACTGTTCCGACTGATGCGGGATCGAACCCCGGCGATGGAGGCGAAAAGCAAGGCGCCCGTGTGCTGATCGATGTCAGTGCACGTTACAGAACCCCAGGTGGTCGAAATTTCTGAAGCCCCCCTCTACATCGTCTCCCAAAGCCTGAGCTGCTTTGGGAAGTTAAACCCCTTAAACAAATAAACAAGAAAATCTTGTATTCGGCAATATATGTTCTTGACAGCTCCATCGGCATGTCACATTACAGCGTAAGGGCCTCCCCAGCTCTAAACCTTGAAGGGATACCTCCTCCATTCTTGTAAGGTTGTGAGGGAGGGGATGAGCGCACGAGTTAATCGGGGCACAAACGCTTTTATTTCAAGATGGTGTCCAGATGAGGAGAGAGAAACAGAAATCACAAGAGAGCCTTATGGTCTTCATGTGCAAGAGCGTCTCCTTTCTTCTGGTCAATATTCTGAGCGTCTTGTATCCGCTGTATCTGAATGCGTTTTATTTCCTTATTTAGAGCATATATATCATAAGTAGCGTATGGCGTTCTTGAAACTATATTGAGTTGTTTAATAGCCGCTAGAGAGTCTGTGTAAATGTGAGCATCTCGTTTGACGGTATGGTATTAATAGACTCCATCACTTCACCGATAGCCTAAAGCTGCGTTACAAGTAAGTTCGGATGGTAATTGTTATGTATTCCATAGGATAGGAGCTAGGCTAGGAGCTGCCGTTCATCCCCCACTTTTAATGATCGATACGTCTGTATAAGCTATAAGCTTCTATATATATATATATCGGGTCTTGAATATTTGGGGGCTGGGATTTAAAAAATTCCTATGCAAAATCTACTACCCCATTCGAGCTGAAATAACGTTCACAAAGTAGCAAAATATAGTCTACGTTATCTGATAAGTGATTCAACATCGGTACTTGCCTAGATTTTCCGAAATCGAGAAAAAACTGCTCTCGGCGGCGTGCACAATTTTTGCAG
>JAJIZL010023585.1:0-12929 GCA_023969395.1 Amblyomma maculatum | reverse complement strand
TTTTTTTTTTCCTCGAAAAATCGAAGTGGAAAGGGGCTATTTCGGTCCATTTTGTAGACAGCACCCAAAAATATTGTTACGGTACGCAGTGAAAGAGACGATAACGAAGTGCTGGGCTAGTGGAGAAAGATGACGCTGCAGCTACGTCTGGTTCTCCTGTGAGTGTGTCCCTCACGGTGAACTGTTGCGGCTACGACGTACCATCGCCTCCTAACATCTCGACGTGCCTCGTAACATCTTGGTGGAGGGGCTGGTTGAGACGCCAATACCACAAGCTGGATCTCAGTAGTGGCCGCCAACTTGGTGCTAGCACTATGCAGTCCGACACAGCTACCTCTACAGCGGCACAACCAGCGCCCACTGTCGTCGTTGCGCTGCCTCGTGATCCGGGAACCTTTTGCGGCACCGATGACATCGACGTCGAAGACTGGCTCGCTATGTACGAGCGAGTCAGTAAGCACAACCGATGGGACGCAACGTTGATGCTTGCAAATGTCATTTTCTACCTGGCTGGTACGGCGCGCGTCTGGTTCGAGACGCACGAAGATCTAACATCCTGGGACATGGGCAAAGAGAAGCTTCAGGATCTCTTTGGCAAGCCGATCGGACGCAAGCTCGGCACTAAAAAGGACCTGGCATCGCGAACACAGTCGTCTACCGAATCATATCTGTCGTACATACAAGACGTACTAGCTCTATGCCGCAAAGTGAACAGCGCCATGCCCGAGTGTGGCAAGATGGGCCTCATCTTAAAGGTCATTGCTGACGACGCTTTTAACCTTCTATTTTGCAAAGATTGTACGACGATCGACTCCATCCTCAAGGTATGCCGGCGGTTTGAGCAAGCTAAACATCGTCGTATTGCTCCCCGCTTCGACCGCTTGCCAAACACAGTTGCTACGTCTTCGTGCGAAGATCTGCCAACACTGCAGCAGCCGTTCCATGAGCCAAACTTGACCAGGATCGTTCGCAGAGAGCTGGAGGCAATGGCCCCCGTCGCATTCACACCTTAGCCGGCGGATGCTGCTATAGCACTGATCCAAGCTGTCGTTCTTCAAGAATTCGCGAACGTGGGCCTTAATGCGAGCGTAAGCCTCAGCTCTGGTCAGCCGTCCGCACAGCCATCTGTCCAGCCAACCGTTCCGTTGGTAACTGCTGCGGCTCCGACTGCGCCCTTCCCGACGCGATATCCCGAATCTACCCGACGCTACCGCAACCCAGAAGAATGGCGGACCTTGGACAACCGACCCATCTGCTTCAACTGCTCACGTGCCGGCCACATTTCTCGCCATTGCCGCAGCCGTTGGGTTCCGCCGCCTCGACCTCGCTACTATCATGATCGCAGCACCGCCTACGGACCACACCCAACTTCTCTCCGTGATACGCCTTCTTGTGACTTTAACTCGCCACCCCGCGCATGTCCAGCCGATGGCCGTCTCCCCAGACCCGCCGTTCCCGCTCGCCCCTACCTCACAGTTCCTCGCCCCCTGACTTCTCTGGCCCGCTCCCGGAAAACTGATCAATGCAGCTCCCGGAGGTGAAGCTGCATTGACGACCCGGCCCGAAAATCTTCTGCTGACCATCGCTCATCGCCGCAATCTTCTAGATATCTATGTAGATGGTGTGCCTGTTACCGCCCTCATTGACACTGGTGCCCAAATTGCCGTCCTCAGCTCTCCTTTTCGCCGCCGACTCAAAAAAGTTGTCACACCCGCCTCTTCATCAGCCGTTCGTGTCGCCGATGGAGGCGTCGCTGCCGTCGTGGGACTTTGCACTGCGCGCATGAGCATTTGTGGTCTAACTACCCCTGTGCTCTTCACTGTAATTGACCGCTGCCCTCAGGATGTGATCCTCGGCATCGATTTTTTAACGGCTCACTCTGCCCTGATTGATTGTTCAAGTGGCCTCCTTCGCTTAGACCTGCCTTTCTGCTCCGACCGCACAGATATCAAGCCACGCCTCTCCTCCGTCGAGTTTGTTCGCCTACCGCCCGAAGCTGCCATGTATGTTCCTTTGGCCCCGTTTCCTGCTATTTCTGATGGTACATACGTCACTTGTCCAATCACCGATGTTGTTCTCCACCGTAACGTCATACTCCCTCACACTGTCCTGACCGTCACGGATAACAGAACCTATCTTCCCGTCCTTAACTTTAGCCACTCTGTCCAAGTTTTGCCCCATGGCATTGCACTCGCTGACTTGCTTCCGTTAGCTGATTGCGAAGTTTCTGCCCTCAAGCCTGTGCCTCTGTCTGAACCCCCCGTATCAGCTTCTCGTTCGAGTTTTTTACTCCCATGATAGCACCGGATTTGACACCTCAGCAAGCCAGTGCTCTCTCCGACCTTTTGTTTTCGTACAGCGACATTTTTGATTTTGGCGACCGACCTTTGGCCCAGACATCTGTCGTTACCCATCGCATCAATACTGGTGATGCCAGCCCTATTCACAGAAGGCCTTATCGAGTCTCTCTTGCTGGGCGCCACGTGATAGAGAAGGAGGTCGAAAAGATGTTGACAAATAATATTATTGAGCCTTCCTGCAGTCCCTGAGCATCTCCTGTCATTTTAGTCAAAAAGAAAGATCAAACTTCGAGATTCTGTGCAGATTACCGCCACCTCAATCAGATAACTAAAAAAGACGTTTATCCGCTCCCAAGAATTGACGACGCCCTCGACTGCTTGCATGGTGCCAGCTATTTTTCCTCGATCGACATGCGTTCCGGCTACTAGCAAATAGCTGTCGATGAACGAAATCAAGAGAAAACCGCATTTCTCACCCCTAACGGACTATACCAATTCAAGGTCATGCCATTTGGCCTCTGTAACGCCCCTGCGACCTTAGAGCGCATGATGGACTCGGTTCTCCATTGCTTCAAGTGGACAACGTGCTTATGCTACTTAGATGACGTTGTCGTTTTCTCTCCCACGTTCACAAGTCACCTTGAACGGCTTTCTACGATACTGGCAGTCTTTCGCCGCGCCGGTCTTCAACTCAACGCAAAAAAATGCAGCTTCGGTTGCCGCCAGATCAAAATCCTGGGACATTTGGTTGACGAAAATGGTGTGCAGCCCAACCCTGATAAAGTTCGTGCAGTCCGCGAGTTCCCTACACCACGTAATACAAGTGATGTGCGAAGTTTTCTCGGGCTCTGCTCCTACTTCCGTCGCTTCATTCGGAACTTCGCTGACCTAGCACGTCCCCTTACCTCCCTTTTGCAGAAAAACGTGAATTTCTCGTGGAGCCATGAACAAGCTCAGGCCTTCACAACGCTCATTTCCGCGCTCACCGCCCCTCCTGTACTGGCGCACTTCGACCCGTCTGCGCCTACAGAACTGCGCACCGACGCTAGCGGACATGGTATTGGCGCCATCCCTGCCCAGTACCAGCACGGCCACTCTCGTGTGATTGCCTATGCCAGCCGCCTTCTATCTCAGTCCGAGCGCAATTATTCCATTACGGAGCGCGAATGCCTTGCGCTTGTTTGGGCGTTGACCAAATTCCGCCCTTATTTGTTTGGGCGGCCCTTCAGCGTTGTGACGGACCATCATGCCTTGTGTTGGTTGTCATCACTTAAGGACCCTACAGGCCGCTTAGGCTGCTGTGCCTTGCGATTACAAGAATACACGTTTACTCTTGTGTACAAGTCAGGCCGCCTACATCAAGACGCCGACTGCTTGTCCCGCCACCCCGTTGACCCTCCTGAACTTCCTGACAATACTGCTGACGACTGTGTTTTGTCCCTTTCGAACTTTCTCCACATCGGCGTCGAACAGAGTCGTGATCCTTCCCTGCGCCCCATTATTGATCACCTGCGCAACGAGAGCACCGATCCGCCCATCAGTATGTTTGTGTTGCTTAATAACACATTATACCGACGCAATATGCGCCCAGATGGTGTAGACCTTTTGCTTGTTGTCCCGACACATCTACGCTCTGCTGTTCTTGCGCACCTTCATGATGCTCCTACAGCAGGGCACCAAGGAGTGTCCCGCACATACGACACTGTTCGACGGCGATTCTACTGGCCTGGCCTCTACCGCTCTGTTCGTCGCTACGTCGCCGCCTGTGAGCTGTGCCAGCGCAGGAAGACCCCGTCTCTTCACCCTAGTGGGCCCCTGCAAGCACTCGCGCTTCCAACTGAGCCCTTTTCTCGAGTTGGTCTCGACCTGCTTGGGCCATTTCCCACATCCACTTCAGGGAACAAATGGATTGCTGTAGCGACCGATTACGCCACTCGGTATGCCATAACCAGAGCTATCGCCACCAGCTGTGCCTCCGACGTTGCAGACTTTCTTTTGCATGACGTCATCTTGCTTCATGGTGCTCCTCGTCAACTGCTCACCGATCGCGGGTTCTAAAGTTGTTAATGACCTTCTGCGCTCATGCGCTACGCTCCACAACTTCACAACGGCCTACTATCCACAAACGAACGGTCTTACTGAGCGCCTTAATCGTACCCTGACCGATATGATGTCAATGTATGTTTCTGACCATCATCGTGACTAGGACATCTCTTTACCTTTCATAACATTCGCTTATAACTCCTCACGGCATGATACCGCCGGATACTCTCCCTTTTATCTACTCTTCGGCCGCGACCCTCTACTCCCTTCGACACCTTACTGCCTCTTGACGATTCCTCCTGCAGTTACGCTTCTGATGCCATCGCACGCGCTGATGCCGCCCGTCATATTGCTTGAGACCGGCTTCGCGCATCCCAGCGTTCTCAAAAGCACCGTTACGATCTCCAGCACCGTGACGCCTACTACCCTCCTGGCTCCCTCGTACTCCTCTGGCTCCCTGCTCGACGTGTAGGCATGTGCGAGAAACTTCTGCCCCGCTACGTGGGCCCTTACAAGGTCTTGCGGCAACGTACCGACGTGACTTACGAGATTATCCCTGTGAACCGCCACTCTCCTGTAAACCATCATCCAGAAGTCGTGCATGTCGCCCGTCTCAAACCTTATATCTCGCGCTCACCTGTGTAGTCTACGCACCGGGACTGTGCTTCTCACGCGGGGAGGGGGGGTATTGTTACGGTACGCAGTGAAAGAGACGATGACGAAGTGCTGGGCTAGTGGAGAAAGACGACGCTGCAGCTACGTCTGATTCTCCTGTGCGTGTGTCCCTGACGGTGAACTGTTGCGGCTACGACGTACCATCGCCTCCTATCATCTCGACGTGCCTCGTAACAATATATTGACTGCGAGTCCATGGTAATAGCGTGGGCACCTTCATCCTGATTTTTGTTTGCAGACCGCGCGGCGCAAAACAAAACTTGTAGTATTCAATCGAATTTCTCCAGATGTTGTTATCGGTAAAAAAAAAAGAAAAATCTCATTTCTCATTCCAAAGACCGCTGTTGTATTTTGGTGCTCTTTAGTGACGTGCTTCATATGGTTCGGTCGCCATTGGGCTTGTGCGGATATTTTCCCGTGCCTTTGTGTGCATACTTCTCACAAGCTCAGTTTGTTAGCCTACAGTACTACCTAGCTCTTTAGACCTACGAGAAATCGGTGCCGTCATTGCTCACAAAGCGCACGCAGGCAAAAATCACCGACTCCTTTGGTGGAAAATAAAGTTGTAGTCCACACGGGCTCTTCTTGGTGAGTAACCATTTTTGTTTCTTTTGTGCTATCGGCACCGGCCATTTTTCTAGCTCCATTTTATTTTGGGAGAATTAAGGATTCGCACGTATGATGCCGCGGTAGCTTTTTGTATACCGCCGCACCTAATAATTGAATGCGCCAAATTATAGGGCCAAGAAATGCTTCACTCTATCTAACAAAGTTTTGCAGTTTAACCAAACAATTCACGGCTCTCGTCAACTTTGGTAAATCGAGTTTGACCTGTAAAAATCATCTATGAACGTTTTGTTTCATTACTAACATTTCCGTGACGGTTCCACGTGTGCTGATTTTATAAACTTTTTAAAGGGTATTGGCACTGAAATAAAAATGGAAAAGCTCTACTCTATGGAACAGAGGAGGTTGAAAATAAAGACTTGCCAAGTGTGTGAGAACAGTTTCAGCAACTGCGGCACAGATGTGGGATCACATTCTAGCCTCCGCACATGACCTGCTTTCGTAATGGTTGACCACATCGAGGCTAAACTTTTGGGTTGCACGCTGCATCCGGTATTGAAAGGAAATGCCGCACCGGAAACATCACCACTTCGAAAGTTGAATAATAGTTTGCAATGAGTTGAAAAGTGCAACCTGTACTCAGAAAGAAGTTTGTAAAAGAATTTCGTTCACCTTTTCTCTGCGCCCTGATAGATTAACTGATCCTGCTTCATGCCCACGTCAAATTTATGAGAAGAGATCGAAAAGGGTATTTCTGCGATGCAGCAACGCTTTCGATACGCATTGAAAGTGCTCATCTTCATGTGTTTTGTTTCCCGTTCATTTGTTTCGCTTCTCCTCAAGCCATTGTGTCGTCATTGCGTGTACACTGTTTCTGAAATTATGTCTAGACGGTAAACATTCAGGGGCATAGTGGCAATAGCACGTACTGATAACTTGCAACTGAATGTTAATTTCGACACAAGGAATGTATAAGGTATTATTTGTTTCAGTTTGGGGATGGGTAGTGAAAACTTAATTAAAATAGTTGCATGGAGGTTGCTCTGGGGTCAGGCTTAGTGCCATTCCCATCACAAACACTAGGTCGTGTCCCTAGTACGGGACGTCAGTGGCGTCCGCAGCCTTCATTGCTCGTTTGACCAATACCTTTTAGGCTTTCAGGTCGGAATAGGCGAGCAGGGTCGCTTCCCAGTCCTCCAGGATAGGGTTCGAGTTAGGTGCAAGGATATTTTTTTAAGCCATCAAAATATATCTAAGTGAGGTCTTCACAGTTGGGTTGCGCAAACAGGCGGACATTGTGCTTGTGACAGAGCAAAATTATTAGATGACTACTGAGCTAGATTGACTGGTTAAAACTATACTTTGTTAACTTTAGGGCCTCTATGTTTCAAAGCTCAAGGCCGTTATACCGGGTGTCCCAGCTAACTTAAACCAAGGGTTACAAAATAATACATTTTAGGTAGGTCAACAAAACCAGTTGCATACAGCTGGCAGTCTCCTTGCGCACTACAGGCAATTTTTGTTATGCAATTACTTAATTAGCTAATGAGGTAATTTTTCTAATTTATCCAATATTCATCTTAGACCAGGAATGCGAATTCGAAAGTTGTAGAGCACCTTCAAAAACCCCCGTTCCATTTATTGCAATAAAGAAAGTCTCACGTGCATCTTTTTTTCCAGGCTCGAAAGAAAGTCCGCGAAATACAAATAATACCACGTGACTAGTGCATTTGAGCGCCGCGATTGTGGTGCTCTCAATCGCGGCAATATTAAGAGATAGGAAGCGTGGAGAGTGGGTCAGAGAAATAACTCAAGTTACTGTCATTCTAGTGGAAATTAAGAAGAAGAATTGGACATGGGCAGGACATGTAGTGCGAAGAGAGGATAACCGATGGTCGTTGAGGGTAACAAACTGGATTCCAAGGGAAGGAAAGTGTAGCAGTGGGCGGATGAGATTAAGAAGTTCGCAGGGGTCAAGTGGATGCAGCTAGCACAGAACCGGGTTAACTGGAGAAATATGGGAGAGGCCTTTGCCCTGCAGTGGGTATAGTCAGGCTGATGATGATGATGATATTAGTCTCAAATCAAGACTGGAAAATAATTTAGGGAAAAAAATACTGAATCAATATATTGTTACGATGAAATAGCAAAGGGGTGTTTATTTACAGTGATATGGCAGTGGGATAAGGTGAAGCCTACTAGCCCCAGGCACCAACGCTTCGTCTTCTTCTTCTGTCTCACCATCACCATCCCTCATCGTCGTCATTAGCGTGACATTTCCCCCCTACTCAGACGAAGCCCTCTGGGCGTGTTCGTGAGTCGTGCGAGGCTGACACGGCTTCAAGCGGGCAACATGACACAGTTCGGTTTTGGCAGACCGGCGACCCGATGCTGTCAGGCGGGCTATCCCATAAGTTAAATCACTAAGGCGTTTGATAACCACATATGGGCCGTCATAATGGGCCAAGAGTTTTTGATGTAGGCCACGGCGCCGAATTGGACGCCATAGCCAGACTAAATCACCTACAGAGTACGTGACCCGCCGGTGACTGGAATCGTATCGCACTTTGGAACGTTCTTGTGAAGCACCAGACCGTAATCGGGCGATTCTCCGAGCTTCTTCGGCGAGACAGAGGGTCTCAGCCAGGCAGGGGTCTTCACGGCTTGTGAAGGGCAGGATAGTATCCAGAGAGTAGCGTGGCGGTCTGGCGTAAAGCAGAAAAAATGGACTGTATCCAGTCGTCTCATGCGTGGCGGTATTAAACGCATACGTGATGAAGGGCAGTATGGTGTCCCAGTTCTTATGCCCTGCGTCCACATACATGGCTAGCATGTTGATAAGCGTTCTGTTGACGCGCTCAGTCAAGCCATTTGTCTGGGGATGGTATGGCGTCGAGTGTCGGAAAGTTACGGCGCATAAACGCATGAGCTCTTCAACAACATCAGCAGTGAATTGTCGGCCCCGGTCAGTGATGACAATTCGTGGCGGCCCGTGTCGTAAGATGACTGAGTGCAGCAAGAAAAGCGACACCTGATGCGCCGTAGCAGATGGAAGAGCGGCGGTTTCACAGTAACGTGTGAGATAGTCCACGCAGATTACAATCCAGCGATTTCCATCCACGGACTTCGGAAACGGACCTACGAGGTCAATGCCTACTTGATCAAACGGTGCTGTCGGGGTCTTCACAGGGTGCAGCAAGCCAGACGGAGTTGCAGTTGGACGTTTGTGGCGTTGACATTGCTTGCAACTGGCAACGTATTGTTCAACCGTCGAGCGCATTCTGGGCCAGTAAAATCTTTCTTGAGCACGGTGGAGTGTTCTAACCGATCCCAAATGCCCAGAAGTTGGATTATCATGCATAACACGCAATACGTCCGTGCACAACGTCTTGGGAACTACGAGTAGGTATCGCTGGCCGACAGGCGAATAACTCTTTTTCCATAGGAGGCCATCATGCACACAAAAACGGCTTGTAGGTACGTTGGCTTGGGCAAAGAGAGGCTGCAGACTGGTATCATTTTGCTGTTCCGTTTTGAAAACATTCGTGTCGGGGAACGCTGGCTCGAGGGTCGATGTATAATTGTCGAAATCGTCGCTTTCAGGTCCAGTCGTGGCCATTGGCATCCTAGAAAGACAATCTGCGTCTGCATGACGCCTCCCGCTTTTGTAAACCACGGCAAAGTCATATTCCTGTAACCGGAGGGCCCAGCGTGCGAGGCGACCACATGGGTCTCGAAGGTTCCGCAACCAACAGAGTGAATGATGGTCAGTTACGATAGTAAACGAACGTCCGTACAAATATGAACGGAAACGCTGCACAGCGAAAACTACAGCTAGGCATTCCTGTTCGGTGACTGTGTAGTTTCGCTCCGGCTTGCTCAGGGTACGACTTGCGTACGCGATAACATGCTCTCGTTCATTGTGCCGTTGGACAAGGACTGCACCAAGACCGATTCCACTAGCGTCCGTGTGTACTTCTGTCATTGCAGTAGGATCGAAGTGACGTAAGATGGGTTTCGATATTAAAAGAAACTTCAGTTGACGGAATGACGCGTCGCAGTCTGGTGTCCAGTTAAAAGTAGAGTTTTTGTGGAGAAGGCACGTCAATGGGTAAGCAACGTCAGCAAAGCGATGTATAAAGCGTCTAAAATACGAGCACAACCCTAGAAAACTGCGCAACTCCTTCACTGTCTGCGGGGGTTTAAAAGACTCAACAGCGGCAGTTTTCTGGGGATCCGGCATTACACCATCACCATTGACAAGGTGTCCTAGCACCAGCGCTTGGCGCTCTCCAAAGCGGCACTTTTTGGAGTTCAGAATTAGGGCGGCGTTGTGCAGGCAATTCAAGACACGTACTAGACGGTCATTGTGTTCTTGGAAGGATTTCCCAAATATCACGACATCGTCCAGATAGCAAAGACAAATGTCCCATTTTAAGCCGCGCAAAACTGTGTCCATAAAGCGTTCGAATGTAGCTGGCGCATTACACAGCCCGAATGGCATAACATTAAACTCATAAAGGCCATCTGGCGTTACGAAGGCTGTTTTTTTCTTATCTGCAGGGTCCATTGGAATTTGCCAGTAGCCAGATCTGAGATCAAGACAAGAAAAATAGGACGCACCAGAGAGGCAGTCGAGGGCATCGTCTATGCGAGGAAGAGGATAGACGTCCTTTTTCGTAACAGAATTTAAACGCCGATAATCGACGCAGAATCGCCACGAACCGTCTTTCTTGCGTACAAGAATAACAGGGGCAGCCCAGGGGCTAGATGACTCCTGTATCACCTTTTTCTGTAGCATGTCCTCCACTTGCTCATGAATGACTTTGCGCTCAGATGGGGACACGCGATATGGCTTTTGACGAATGGGACGAGCCGAACCAGTGTCGATGCTATGATGGGTCCGATGTGCAGGGCGAGAGGTTGGTCCATCTGTTTCAGGAAAGTCAAACATAGGCGAAAAAGGTAGAAGAATATCCACAAGAGTACGGCGTTGAGGTGAGCTGAGATCGGCGCTGATCATGCGGGAGATTGAAGTTTCATCAGCAGGCAAAGGTACGATGGCACTCGTAGCATCTGTGACCAAAGCAACGACGTGGGGCGCATCGGGTCCACAAGAGGCAAGCTTCAATCCCGTTGGTAAAACTGCGGGCTCGGACGATAGGTTGATGGTCCATAACGAGGCACTACCATGATGGTGAGACAATATACAATATTCAATAGTTCCAATTTATATAAATGGGTGGCCGCGGAATGATAGACGCATACAGATCAGAAAGCAAGAAGGTAACGCCTTTTATTGTTTTTTATTGCCTACTCCGGCTGCTTCAGTTGTATTATTTGGTTTGGTTGGCGCGGTTTAACGCCCCAAAGCGACTCAGGCTATGAGAGAGAGACACCGTAGTGGATGACTCCGGAAATTTCGACTACCTGGGGTTCTTTAACGTGCACTGATATCACAGCACTGTTATCGCACAGCACACGGGCGCCTTGCTTTTCGCTGCTATCGAAAAGCAGCCGCCGAGGCCGGGATTCGATCCCGCGTCCTTCGGAACAGTAGTCGAGCACCTTAACCGCTGCGCCACCCCGACGGGGCTTGTGTTATTCAGTTGAAAAGGCCATTGCCAACTTTCCCAACTACATGCAGTATTTACGCCCCTTATTCCCTGCAGCAAAGACACTTCATTGCTTCTACCATGGCGGTACTGGGCTCAGATATTTTACCGGGGCCCTGTTCTCGACACACAGGGCCGCCGTTCGGCGCCATTTTGTTTCTCTGATTGCTTCTGAGAACAGTCACGTGTTTCAAATTTGTGGCGCGAAATTTCGGTGCGTCTAAATGGCTTTTTGTGGCGACGTAAAAATGACGCGATCGCGAAAATGGATTTTTAGCAGCGGTATTCATGATGCATGGAGGGTATATATAAGTAACTTTGGGGGGAAAACAAAGGTATATATAATAGAAAGGGAAGCATGCACCTACGCTTGTATTACAAATGGGCTGAAATATGAACCGCCCACTGTCAAGAGCCGACTCATGAAATCTGATTGGCTGACGTTGCGTGGCGGGAAATCCGTCATGGATAAACATTTAATGATGACGTCAAAATGACGCTTCATTACACAGAGGACGTTCTGCCATTTCTGTAAATGACCAAAGTTAGGCGCCGCATTTTAAACCACTTGAGGCGGCCGCGAAAAATAGGTGGCAAATTCGACGTTGGAAAAACAGCGCTAAGGTCGAGGACGAAGACCAGAAGGACACAAACACAAACAGTGTAGGCGGACGTTAGCTGCCCGCAGTTTGGTAGAGAGTTTGGTGTGTGTGAAGTAAGCTGACTCATTTCGTTGTAATTGCAGGATGCACTGCAACGATGTCATAAGGGAAGACGCAGATTTACAGCCGCATGAGGGTCGTAGCTACCCTCCCAATGCAAATGTTTTGCTCTCATAGAGAAACCATCGATCCGCGCCGTCGTTGCGAAACGCAGCAGTGCTGCCCGCTAACTCAAGCGGTTGATCTGCGCAAGAAGGCATTTCAGAGAGTAACAGAATGGGAAGTTGGGCGAGCTGTAGGTTGTTTATGATAGTTTCGTAGCCGCTCTTTAACACAGAGGCAAAAAAAAAAAAGAAGAGAAATAAAGTCGTCAGTCCCGTGTTTTCGTCTCTTTTTGTCTGTGTTAAACATCACCCACCAAACTATAAAGAATTTCAGAGAGCACCGCGACGTTTTCTAATTACCTGTCTGATCGGTTCGTTAGTACAACCTGAGGGGTCATATGGTTCGATGGCTGTGCAGGAATTTTGCGCGACAGGCAGAGAGGGATCATCAAAGACTTTCTTAAACGTTGGCCCCGAAACACTGCCTTTTTTTGCCTTGCACCATGCACTGACTGCAATGTTAATGAATTGAAAAGCCTTTCCACGACGGGCAAAGCAAGCAAAAATACTCACAGCTTCTATTTTAATAAAGGAATGTATGCTCCGTGATCTGTTTCATGTATAAAGTTTTCTTTTAATATACATGCGGGCTCACCATTTCCATATTTTTTAGAAAACAAATAAGTACTCCGGAATACGTTATTACAGAACGCTCTAATCATATGACGTAGCTGAGTGACATTTTGTGTTGGTTGTTTTTTTCAATACAGCCTTAAAATAATCTCCCTTTATTGATTTGCAATTTACCGTTTCGACAGTAAGGAATACGCGCGCGCGACGCCACCCTATAAGCTCATATCATGATTTGCTCAGTAATCTTTCGTATTCTTTTCTTATTGTCCATTTATTCCCCTCTGCACATGTACAATAGCCTGAGAATCGCCTAATTATCCTTCCTGCTAT
>JAJIZL010023582.1:23793-37001 GCA_023969395.1 Amblyomma maculatum | reverse complement strand
ATCATTAGTCGTCCGCATATTCTTAAAAATGATCCGGCACAGTGCAAGAATCTAATACAAGAAAAAATAGCTTTTTTAACCAAGTAACTCTTCCAAAGTTCTCAGATAAAGCCATTTGAGTCTTCTAAGAAAATCCTCCACTGTTGAAAGTCTGGTTACTCTCAAGCATGAAGCCCGTTTCTAGCACTCAACAACTAAAGCTCTGCCTAACCAAGACCGCCATACAAAGCCTATATTTTGAAAAACGACAATACGGTCTGCATTATGATGAATGGTGCTGTGCAAATGGTAAGTGATAATAAAAACATTTTTGTAAAATACCCATTTTCCACGGCGTTGCCGACCCTCACTGAATTGTGCACATACTGGTAACTGGCCTAACTGAACAGCTGCAAAGTTTTGATCCTCTTATATTCGTTATGTGTAGTTCCAGTCGGATTTAGAGAACTCTGCAAACTTGGGCGTAAACAGTGCTTTGTTTCCGTTGAAAACAATTCGATTTAGACCTTTGCGCTTCAAATCTCCTTTGCGCTCTCAACAATAGCTTTTGAAGCAGCTTTGTGCTCTCCGAAATACTCCTACGTTATTAAGAATTTAAGACCTGAAGGGTTCATGACTACCGAGTTTCTTTGGCAGTTTCATGAGGAGTTTCATTTATTCAGTTGCTAGGGCGCGCATTGAGCAATATGACAGGGCTGCAAATCTCTAATGCCATTTCTGTGAATAGTTCGGCTTCCGTTCTAGACCGTCCGTATAGTGGCAACAAGCTTGATGCTTTTATGTATTACTAAGATTTAGCCCACTAGCACCGATCGAGGCGTGCGCAAATTTGACTCAGACAAAAGTGACTTCTAGTTCTTCCTTTGATGTTCAGCTTTAGGTAGCGAGCAATAACCCTATATGAGTGCGTGAAGTGTAATGAACTGGTAAGACTGGCTTGACTATGAAGTGTTTACGACACCACGTTTAAAATTGAAGGAGCCTTCACCACGTATGCGACACAAGGACGCCACCATTTCCTGTAAGTGCAACCATAGCCTGATGCGCAAAAGCCATAAAAAAGAACAATTACCCCATTTTCCGTAGCCCGAAACAAATTCTGGTGCAAAGGGTATTAAACATGTTTGCGCAAACCATGCAAGTCAATAGAAAGAACGAAAAGAAGCATTAATTGTTTTAAACAATGCAAGTATGCACCAACTAGCGCAAAAAGAGGTGTCAATGCAAAACGTCTTACAAGCTTATAAATGCATTCCGGAGCTGAACGCTAAGTGCAGCAGCTATCGGGACGAGCTTATCTAAACTATTTTAATAAATCCTCGAGCTGCTAGTTGCCTGCTTATATTTTATGCCTTACTGAGAGCTTGTTTGTCACTAGAGTACTCTGCTTGGAGAGAAATCGCTGGCTGCCCTCCGCGCTACCAAACTCAGCAGGGACTATCCTGTCGACCAGAATGAGCCTTGGTACCCTGATGACCTACATGTAGAGGCCGTGTTCAGAGAGCCCACACAAATACATATTTACTCCGTCATTGATATTGAAAGCTGTCGGAACAATGACGTCTCTGGTTTCACGCCACAACTTAACGAAGACAGTTGAGGAAGCTTTCAAAGGCTCCAATGGTCCGTTTTTCTTGTGCAGCCAGCGTGCAGTACGGTAACGAATGGTACACAGTACGGTACTCAATATTTATATAGAGTTTGTTCTCCGCTCGGACTGCGTAGTCAAAGACCTCCAAATGATCCACTCGCAATGTTTGAAACTAAAGCAAAAACGTTAATACCAAGAAGCAACAAATACCTGTAATGTGCATTTGTTATTTTGGTGGAATCTCGCGACCGGGGAAAGGTTTCGTTCCCAACTTCCCGTTGAAACATTTAGGAAAAATTTGAAATCCGGTGCTGGTGATATGACGAGATGTGTTGATGACACCCCCTGCAAATGTAGGTTGGTTTACATAAAATGTGCTACTGGCTCAACCCTTAATCTCTTTTTTTTTTACTGTGGAATTTCGCTCATATTCATAAGTACACAGTCACAAACTGCCTCACGTTAATAAAAAAGCTTATACTGCCGCAAAGGAGGCACTTTACTTGGCGGACAGCTCCTCTCCACTTACTGCGCCCCTGGATTTCGTATCAAATTACTCTGAACGGGCACCATTTCACCAGGTGGTTTTGCCTGTTCGTTTTTCAAAAATGTAGTGGTATTCTAATACACATGGTTGATTCCTTCCTGCCTTCCGCGCAGGGAATGTAAACAATGCACGAAAGCTTGAAACATCCTGTGAAGCTGCTCGGGTGTCGTGCTTATCTAAAAGAACAAGAACAAAGACGGGAAATTTAAATAATACATCCTGAATCAAACAGTGAATTGGACAGGCAGAAAAAATACTGTGATTGATCTTCACTCCAAACTAAGGCAAAGCTTGTCCTTATTATATCAGCAACAACTAATGCTCTGAATAAATTTTTTATCCTCAAGATTATCAATAAATAAGTAAATAAATAAATAAATCACGCAAGCAATCTCAATCATTCATTCTTTGAATAAAATGCAGAAATTGAAAAAATGTTTGGCCAATATCCTAAGCTAGTTAAGGCCCGTAAATACATACACATACACCCAGTGAGAGATGCGCTAAATTACATGTAACAAAAGTTTGCAGGGTTATTATACATGCGCAAACATAACGATCAATGAGCAAAAAAAGTAAAAAACAACAACAGCATAACAGCTTACAAATGAAAAGCAGGCATGCACATACACGAATTTATTTATGCGGTTTCCATAACTGAGAGATCAAATAATGCAATTCCCAATCTGAGGAAAATGAATACAGCGAAAACATACACATTTGGCAGCGCCAGAAATGGAAGCATTCGTTATCTATTTTATTTAGTGTTATAATAAAATTCCGTCAAAACAGAATCTTTCAAAATCAAAATATTAGACTACATACTTATATATAAAACTAATCACTTATCAAGGATTGTTACAGGTGAACCATTGTTTTGTTACAAAGAGCGCAGTACTTGTGTTGCTGAGGGTAGTAGTTGGCGGCTTAGACTTTCGAGCAGAGTGCTTAGTAATTCTATTTTCCTTTAGTGCCATAATACGTCAACGCAAGACAGGATTTTATCGCATTAGCTTTCTGAATTACAGTTCTGTGAATAACTTCCGTTGTGTTTATTGAACCGGCATGCTGCTCTACAGCGTGTCATTTCATACCCTTGCTTGGGATCATGGTTTTATGGTAGACCTTTGCAGCAACATTCATCTTCGGCTACATTATCGTTCGAGAATCAACCACTGATGGTAGAAACCAGTTTGCAGTAGTCGCGTACGATAGGTCTTTTAAAGCAGTTTATCACTCCTGAGCAAAACTCTAAACAAAAGAAATGTGCGACAGATAATGGGAAACGTCTTGTATCCTCCGGCTAATTCAACGTTTTTTTTTAATTATTATTTACGTGCAAATACTTTTCACAACTGGTGGAAATTGCTTAGTACGGCGCACGTAGCACGTAGCACGTAGAGCCAATATTTCGCGCTTTCCCACTCTCAAGCGTAGCCCTCTTACAAGAATCGATTTTCTGCCTCTCTTTCATAGTACTAAAACTATTATCCGAGAACATTTTATGACGTTAATAATCTTAAACCTCATGGTAAAAATTAACCCTTTTTTGTGTTTCTTTCGCTTTTTTAATGATTCATTCTTCCGCAGTAAGGTTTGTAAGTTTGAGTTTTCGTTTCAGTCACGCCTCTCTGACAGTTCAGCGGTCGCATAGGCTGTAAGATAGCTAATTTTCTTGAGCATGGTTTGTTTGTTTTTTTGTCTTTGAGCTGAACGGCTCTCTCTCCCGGGGGAAAGTACAGTGTAGCGATAAGTAGCATAACAGTAGTCGGCGCCGAGCTGCTTATAGGAGCGAAATCGTTGATAGCTCCAGAAAATCACGTCTTAGGTGCCTACGCTCTGCTTTCTCCTTGAGCTGAACCCCTGTCTATATTTTTTTAACTGCAGCCCTTCGTTAGTGTTAATACATGCCTTTGATAATTCACTCATTCTTCTTTTATATACTGCCCAGTTTCATATGACCCGGTTCTTTGCCTTTTTTGTCTCTAGATAATACTGCATCACCGGTGCATATGTCCACTTAGAGCACTGCACACAGCGACTGTTTTTTAATGCTTGCACTTTTATATATCCTGGTTCATATGTTCTTTTTTCTCGTCTAGCGTTGTAATTGGCTTTCAAGCTACGTTTAGAGACTTTTAGCCTCGCGCACGCATTGTAGGTCTTCTTTTTTGTTAAGATATATGGGAAGCAGGTAGTTGCTAATAGTTTTCTGTCTTTTGCTGCATGCATTATTTTATTTCAGGTGAAGATATTTGTGTTAGCTATATACTTTAAAAGTACACGCAAAATAGTTTAGAGTGCTAGTAGCCCGAAAAGAGCTGGAAGAAGATTTCGCGCTTTTAAAATAAGTAAAAAATGGAAAGTATTGAAATTCATCCTTGAAAGCCTAATTTTATTTTTGTATATTAAAGCAAATCGAGCTTTTTGGAGATGAAAACCTTCTGCGGGTAGAAACAAAGTATATGTCATGTTGCCACGGGGCCTATAGGAAGTTTCTACAGTGCACAGTCCAGACATAGCTCACCCATTTTGTCCAGGCAACCCTTTGCCCCTCAACTAAATTTTCCATAGGCGAACCATACAGTGAGGTACGATGAGTGGCTCTTGAGAGTCGTTGCAGACTAGGTTGATTTCGGAGGAAGGAAAAGGAAGGGAAGAGAAGAGAACGCAATACACAGAGAGCCGTTCCGACCGCTGCCACACCAGTGAACGCCGTATCATCGCGGCACCCGTTCAGCGAGACCGACGTACCTAGTTCTCCGATGCGGAAGATGCGGTTACCAAGGTACGCAGTGCTGCACGTGCCGTGGGCGTGAGACACCAAGATAGAACATAACGCGAGATCGGTATTACCAGTCCCTCCTGGGTATCCATTTCTCTATCTGTTTTATATATTCGCTTTTGTGTTCGCTATACTGTACGCAATAGGCACAAGTTTTATTTTCCCTTCTATTTTTTCCGCTTTCCTCTCTCCTTCATAACACGTTGACGCACTAGTTAGAAGTAAGGTCGTTACCCCGCCTTTCATATCTTCATAACCTCCTATACCTGGTCTCAAGCTTGGTTGCAGGCAAGGAACTCCCTGACTCGTTTCCTGCGTTCGTTCAAGAGCTGATAAAATTGCTGACACGTGCAAGGTGACATCTGATTCTGTGCACCTCAACTGGCTATAGCTATAGCTTCTGGCGGAATCTGGGGTACGCGTTTCCGCTCAGCTATCTCTCAGCAGCCTTGCGTATCTCAGCTCTTTATCTTTAGTTATTTTTTATTCTGTTCTCTTTTTCTATTTATTTCACACGAAGTCATTAACTCTCAGATGGACACCGACGAAGATGGAACTGCTATTAAGAACGCTGCTGTTTGCACTGGAAACGATCTCAGGAATATAGTGATAGCGGCATATGCGTAAACATTGATTGTTTTTTTAATCAGTTATGTTCGCTAATTTTGAAATGAGCATAGTGATGTTTGCATTTTAACGATTCACGGTGACGAATAAGAGTATTTTAATTATAAGTAGGCAGACTTCGCTCTCCTGACAAGCACATGTATTTTTCACTTGCCTCTTCACGATTTCGAGACTCTGCTCCTTAGCGGAAAGGAAAGTATTTCGCAGCTCCAAAAGTACAAATTGAAGCCAGTATAACCTCGTACAATATTCCTGTGCATAAATGGAGTGATGGAATACGTCTTTTTTGTGCTAGGTACATGCAACCAAACATTATCGACTGCTGGAATGCAGGAACGCTTTACTGGAATTTTTCATTTCCCTCCCTTATCTCTACAAGTAGCCTTTGTTTTACTATTGGACCGCTTTAACTTTGCATACTCACAAATGTTATCCAACTACGACACTTTCACTACGCCTTCCACCCTTTCCTTGCCTTTAAGTCAAGGAAAGGGTGCAAGTCATGATAATCTTTTCTCCACATTTCCCAATTTAAAAATATTCTGATATTTTTAAATTTGGAAATGTGGAGAAAATATCATGACTTCCACCCTTTCCTCGCCTTTAAGTCAAGGAAAGGCTGGAAGTCATGATAATCTTTTCTCCACATTTCTCAATTTAAAAATATCCGATCCTCATTGCAGGTACGCTCAGCTGGCATTTTGCCTGTTAAGACTGCCTTTTCCTTTCCTTTTCCTTTTACGCAGCTTTGCATGCTTCCTGCATAGTTCGCTTCTAAGTGTCTCCCATGTATTTTATTACTCGTCATGTACACGAGTTATTACTACACATTTCTAGTCAAGGATACTGGAACACGCATTTTATATCTCAACGTACATGCCAAATGCACTTGATGTTATTTCCTTCCCTTTATTTCTCGTAGTGATCCGCATGTGGGGCAAAACCTTGCTCCAACTACATGCAACACTCATCATAAACAGAACTTTACTATCCTTCTTCAAGTGCTGCGGCCTTCCGACATTTCGAAAGCGTTGAAATTTATTCGGGTTTTTTGCAGAAAATTTTTAAACCTGCTGTTCACGTTTACTTGTTTAAGTCCTTGATCAAATTTTCCCATTCATATACTGAGTTACACATAGAAGTAACATTATGCGAGAAAGGCACATTTTCTATACATATTCGTTCATTACTTTCAAAACTCTTTCCAACCCAGGTCTTTTAATGGCTTTTGCAAACGTAGGACAAATATACCAAGAAACATTATGGCTGCATGCGTGACATTTTTCTTCATTGTAAATATCTTACTACGTGAATACTGTAAGGCAACGCGAAGGTCGGACTTGGGGAATCAGGCTTTATTACAGACCTGAGGCCTTGGTCGCACACTGCAGCCAAACACACTCCGCGATGACGATGGGTATCTACAAGAGGGCGCAGGATGAAGATGAAGCAGCACGTTCAGCAGTGTGGAAGATGAAGCGCCACACAGTGCTCACACTATTTCGCCCGCGCAGTTCAAGCGGCCAGCCTGGCCGCAATTAGTCCGCAGGATTGCGCCGAATAAAAGGTTTCATACGTGAAACGTGGACAACTTCAGTGCCACGGTAACGACAGTCCGGAGGAGGGTAAACAGGGGAGACGCGATAGTTGACTGGGGAGGTTTTTGCAAGAACTGTGTAAGGACCAATGTAACGGTGCTGTAACTTGTCACAAAGGCCAGGAGTGCGTAATGGGGTCCAAAGTAACACCTCGTCGCCGGGACGGAACGAAACTTGGCGATGGGTTGCATCATAGCGGTACTTGCGGTCTTCCTGGCTAGCTTCCGTGTTGACGCGAGCAAGCCGGCGTGATTTGGCCACTCGGGAAAGGAACTGGTCAGGAAGAGAGGATGAGGAACTGGCATGTGTAGAAAGAAAAGAGGCGTCAAGAAAGGTAGCGGGAGAACGGCCGTAGACGAGGAAAAACGGGGTGTAACCTGTGGTCCGCTGTACAGCCGTATTGTAGGCGAACGTAACAAAAGGAAGTATTACATCCCAGTTTCGGTGGTCGTGGTCGACATACATAGACAACATGTCAGAAAGCGTGCGGTGGAACCGCTCAGTCAACCCATTGGTCTGCGGGTGATAGCTGGAGGTCAATTTGTGATGTGTGGTTGAGGCCTCAATAACTTCGGCTACAATCTTCGACAGAAATGTCCGACCACGATCGCTGAGAAGCACTTGAGGGGCCCCATGGCGCAGTACGAGCGATTCCAAAAAGAAGGTCGCGACCTCATGTGCTGAGCCATTAGGCAGGGAAGCGGTCTCAGCGTAGCGTGTTAGGTGGTCGACGGCGGTGACGATCCAGCGATTACCTCGTGCGGACAATGGAAGTGGCCCGTATAAGTCTATGCCAACAACGGCAAAGGGAGTAGCAGGGCAAGGTAGCGGCTGTAGTAGGCCAGCAGGAGGAGAAGTGGGCCGTTTGCGGCGCTGACATGGCAGACAAGAGGCGACGTATTTTGCCACACTTGAGGCGAGGCCTGGCCAGAAGAAACGGGCTTTCACGCGGTGGTAAGTTTTATGAAAGCCTAAGTGACCGGCTGTAGCATCATCGTGGAAAGCCGCCAGGATACGGGTGCGAAGCGCTTTCGGAATAACGGGGACCCAACGGGTGCCTTCGGAGCAATAAATATAACGGGAGAGCACGCCGTTGTCAAGTTTGAACTTTTGGAGTTGCCTGCGCATCCTAGCGGTAGGAGGGTGAGAAGCACCGGTGAGAAGGTTGATTAGGGAAATACAGTAGGGATCTGCTCGCTGGTTTGAAATAATGGCGTAGCGATCTGGAGCAGCGGCAAGAGAAGCACAGGTTAAGGTTGGGGCTCTGGACGACATTGGGACGTCGAGGGTGCACGCAGGAAGGCTCGAGGAAGCACTAGGTGGTGATTCTGAGAGCGGGCAGCGGGAAAGAGCATCGGCATCTCGATGTTTGCGTCCCGATTTGAATATGACATCAAAGTGGTACTCCTGCAAACGCAGAATCCAACGGCCCAGGCGTCCAGTCAAATTTTTGAGGGTTGATAACCAGCACAGAGCGTGGTGATCGGTAACGATCGTGAAATGGCGGCCGTAAAGGTAGGGGCGGAATTTCTGAACTGCCCAAACGACGGCTAGGCACTCTTGCTCAGTGATGGTGTAGTTGCGTTCCGCTAGTGTTAGAGTTCGACTGGCAAACGCAATTACCTTTTCCCGAGAAGCGGTATCACGTTGCAGAAGTACGGCGCCGATACCGAGGCTGCTGGCATCGGTGTGAAGAATGGTGGCAGCAGTGTCGTCGAAGTGAGCGAGAACAGGGTCCGAAGTGAGGGCATTCTTTAGGGTTTGGAAAGCTTTTTCGCATTCTTCGGACCAATTGAAAGTAGTACGGTCTGTAAGGAGGCGGTGGAGCGGTGCAGCAATGGTAGCGAAATTTCGAATGAAACGGCGAAAGTACGAAGACAGGCCAAGGAAACTGCGTAGTTCCTTAGTCCGCTGAGGCCGTGCAAAGTTCAAAACTGCAGCAAGCTTGTCAGGGTCGGGTCGAATGCCATCGCGGCTGACGAGGTGGCCCAGGATCTTGATTTCTTTCTTGGCGAAATTACACTTTTTTGTGTTCAGCTGGAGACCGCCGGATGCCAGGCACGTTAGTACTTGATCAAGGCGGCATAAATGATCAGAAAAAGTTGCAGAGAAAATAACTATGTCGTCCAGGTAACACAAGCATGTTTTCCACTTAAGTCCTCTAAGAACAGTGTCAATCATGCGCTCAAACGTAGCGGGGGCATTACAAAGTCCAAAAGGCATGACATTGAATTCGTAAAGCCCATCGGGAGTAGCGAATGCGGTTTTTTCTTTGTCGGCTTCGTGCATCGGTATCTGCCAGTAACCGGAACGCAAATCCAAAGTGGAGAAATATTCGGCGCCCTGAAGACAGTCGAGGGAGTCGTCAATTCGTGGCATAGGGTAAACATCTTTTCGAGTGACTTTGTTAAGTGCGCGGTAATCAACGCAAAAACGCACGGACCCATCCTTTTTTTTTACCAAGACGACCGGAGATGACCAGGGGCTAGCTGATGGCCGAATAATGTCTCGCCGGAGCATATCATTCACATTATCTTCTATGATTTTACGTTCTGATAAGGAAACACGGTAAGGGCGGCGGCTAACAATAGAAGTACCTTCTGTAATAATGCGGTGCTGTGCAGAAGACGTTCGGCCCAAGGTCGGAGTAGTGACATCAAAGGAGGCTTGGTGTTTTCGAAGTAATTCCTGCAAAGCTTGGCGGTGAGTCGCAGGAAGGTCAGGATTGATGGTGCCAAAGAGAACACAGAGAGAAGCATCGGAAGAAGCTGCTGGTGAGGAAGAGGGGGCGGTAAGGGTGGTGAGGGACACCGGGTGAATGTCCAGGACACAAGGAAAACATGTCCCTTTAGTCAGCACAATGGGCTCTGGGGAAGTGTTCGAAGCAGCGACAAGCGCTGTGCCATGCTCAAACCGAACAAGACTTGGTGGTAGCGCGATTCCGCGGGTCAGATGGCGATCAGAAGGCACGATTAGCACATCTCCGTTATCAATGTCAGTAGAAGTAAGCGCGACAAGTTGTTCGCATCCAGGGGGCAACACTGAGTTAGTAGCGGCAAGCAGGCGATAACGGGGCTCGGGAGGTTCAGAAGACGGATCGCTCTCGTTCATGTAAATGACCCTGTCGCGACACGAAATGCTGGCTGATGCGGCAGACAGAAAATCCCAGCCTAAAATAATTGGGTGAGCGCACGGTGACATCACGGCAAATTGTACATGGTGGCGGACACCATCAACAAAAACTCGCACAGTACACTTTGCAGAAGGCCGAATTATTGCACCATTAGCTCCGCGGGGTTCAGGTCCATCATAAGGCGTTTTCACTTTTCGCAAGCGGGAGCACAAGTCAGTGTGTATCACAGAAACAGCCGCGCCCGTGTCAACCAAAGCCTCAACAGATAATCCTTCAACCCGCACTAAAATAATATTCCAGGGACGTTCCGGAGGATTTTTGGGATGGCCGAAGAGTGCAGTTTTCCCTCCTAAAACTGCAGTGGTCAGTTTTCCGACAGGCGGGGGGTCGTCAGAGAAGCTTGACGGAGAGGCGAGGTGGAGCGGCGAAAAGGCGAAAGAGAACGGCGTCTTGAAGGCCTGTAACCAGCAGGCGGAGCGGGGCTTTCTGGCGGGGGTGATGAACGTCGGGGATAATCAGGGAATGAACGGTGGTTAGAGCCGGAAAAGCGAGGAGGGTAGTCTGCTTCAAATGATTCGTAGCCGCGGCGTTCATTCTGGAGCCTGCGACGACAGAAGCGGGAAATATGGCCTCGGTACCCGCAGTAATAACACACAGGGCGGGCTGGGCGCCAGTTGGGGTAGTATGTCGGCGCCGCGGCAGGTGGTGCCAATGCAGCGACATGAGCAGTGGTAGGCGCCGGTGGCGTAGGTGCTCCAACTGCGGGCGGCAAGGACGTGATCTGGGCGTACGTTGGCACCTGACGGATGGTAGGAGCGACCGATGTTGGCGGGGAATGGGTCATTGAGGCCAGCTCTTCTTTAACAATGCTACGCAGGCCGGCACTTGAATTATGTGGCTCAGATGCAGGGCGGCACGAATTACCTTGAGCCGAGAGCTCTTCACGAATTATTTCGCGAATAAGCACACGGAGGTCAGCTTCGGCAGTGAAACCAAATGAAGTGGGATCAGGCTGCAGGCGTATTGACTGTAGTTCGTCAAGGCGTTGACAAGTCGATATGATGGCGTCAATTGTGGTTGGGTTCTGCACGGCCAGGGCGTTATAGGCGAGTGGACCAATACCTTTAAGGACGTGCCGAACCCGCTCGGCCTCTGGCATGATGGCATTTATGCGCCGACAAAGTGCGAGAACGTCTTCGATATAAGAGGTATAGGTCTCATTGGACCGCTGAAGTCGGGCTTCTAGCTTCTTTTTGGCGGACTCCGTGCGAACAGTAGGAGCGCAGAAAATCTGGCGTAACTTTTGTTTAAAGGTAGCCCAATCCGGAATCGTCGACTCATGATTTAGAAACCACGTTTTGGCCACATCCGTCAAATAAAAGGACACATTAATTAATTTAAGAGAATCGTCCCATCGGTTGAAAGCACTGACCCGGTCGTAGCTGTCGAGCCAGTCATCAGCGTCGTCGCCGCGGAGACCGGCGAACATCTGAGGGTCGCGCTGACGGCTACTGACTGTCCAAGTGGCAAGGGGAGCTGGAGTCGAGTTGGTAGCAGCCGGAATAGCGGAGTGGCCCTCTTGTGTCATGACGATGGTGGTCGGGATCAAACGGCGGCCAGAACGAAGCTCCAGGTGGATGCAGGTGACGAAGCAGCGGGGAAATCAAGGCGCACCTCCACCACGTGTAAGGCAACGCGAAGGTCGGACTTGGGGAATCAGGCTTTATTACAGACCTGAGGCCTTGGTCGCACACTGCAGCCAAACACACTCCGCGATGACGATGGGTATCTACAAGAGGGCGCAGGATGAAGATGAAGCAGCACGTTCAGCAGTGTGGAAGATGAAGCGCCACACAGTGCTCACAATACTATATCTAACTATTGTTGTCTCTGATTTAGCTGTGCTTACTAAAGTTACACGCGTCGTATACAGGGTGGTGTATTTTGTTGTTTGCAGTTTTGTATCTTAAAATTTTTAAGAGACCTAAGAGCTGGCTGTGGCGATCGATGTTAGTGTAGGGTGGACATTATTTACTTTACAGAGGCTAATAAATACCGGCATTTACAAGAATTAGGGCAGGGGTGGCCCTTACTCCATCGTTGAAGTGCCAATGGAGCTGTCAAGAAGGTGGAGTGCTGAGCACGTGCCGTAAATGTCCAACGCCAGCAGCACTGAACAGGGACCGGAATAGGACATCTTTTGTGGACAGGGATTCCTGTAGACACCAAAAGCAATGAGATTATAAAAGGCTGAGATTGTCGGCTACAAGGGAGGAAGACCTGCACTTGTGGCTAGTGGACAACGTAAAAGCGGAGCCTGCTCCGCTTTTTAAAGAGAATAGTCTACAGTACTTACCTTATGTTAATTAGCGACTGCCCAATCCTATGCCACATGGCAAGTATTTTAGTCAAAATAAAAAGAATATTAGGCCATTAAATAATTGAAAGTGAAAAAATTGATTTATTTTACTTTTGCGACCTACATAGATTCTGAAAGGAGATTCCACTTATTAGTAATTCTTAATTGACATTGTGGCTCCAAATTTTGAAAGTCACAAGTAGGCATCTAAAAATTGTCGTTTTTGTTTTGGCGCGCTGTATATACTTAAGTGACAGCACCAAATTTCGCGTTCAGCGTAAAAGGCGGTGTCGCTTTTTAGAGCAACGTCATGTTCATTACGAATAGCCTAATTTTTTTCGTGATGAAAATTGTACCGCTGGTGGAGTTTTGTCGAGAAACGCACATCAAGTGTTTATATCTGAATAAGAAACAGTTGAAATTTGGATTTTGTTTAGTGTCGTTAAAAGGTTAATAATTCGAATCAGGGTCGATAATATAGAAATTCGGGTTGGTTAAGGTGTTTCAGTTTGATGAAAGGTGCAATTGAATTTTTTTTTTTTTTTTTTTGGGGGGGGGGGGGGGGGGG
>JAJIZL010023582.1:0-18204 GCA_023969395.1 Amblyomma maculatum | reverse complement strand
AAAGAAAGAAAGAAAGAAAGAAAGAAAGAAAGAAAGAAAGAAAGAAACAATCACAAGAAAGAATAAAGAAAGGAGGCAGAAGAAATCACTTTTGAGGCGATCCCTCCAGCACCCACAACTTTACAGTGGCAATTGCATGCGCGCGCAAAGTTACCGCATCGGCGGGAACGATCGCACCACTGTTTTTTTTACAAGCGGGTTTATCAGGAGAGACCCGGGAGGGAAGGCAACGCTTTGCTTGCCATATTTATCTTCAATGCACGTGAACAGCAGCGTTCGCCAGAGATTACAGGCGCCCGCGAGAGCGAACCGCGGCAGCTCCTGTACGTTAATGACGGTGTGAAGATTGTTGACCCAGACTGTCCTTGCAAATGTCCCTGACCTCGTGCATCATCAAGTCCCATGTACTCCGTCAAAAGGTGGGCCTGAAAAGTTGAGCATCGCAAACTGAAAAGCGGCAGCTGCGCAGCTCTCAGGGGCGTTGACTGTGAGCGCTCGAAAAAGTAAAGCACACCGAGTCACAGGGGGCTTTTCGAGAGTTTTGCATCTAATTTGCATTCGTTGAGTGCACTTTAAAAACTTCCAGTGCCGCCCTGCAGCTTCGGTTTTCATTAAAAGTCAAGCACGCCACTTTCTCACAGTCCTGCGCAGTCGTTTACAGGAGCCAGAAATGTGAATGTGTGCAATAAAGAGAAAGAAAGGTGCAAAGAGGACTCGGTACCATGCAAACAGAGTGAAGGTGCTTGATATTACAGCCTCAAGGTGTAAACATTCGTGTCCACCTTGCATAAGCGTTTAATCGTACTACCAAGTTTTCGTACGTCTCATCACATCTAACAAAAGACAGCACTCGGCTACTAAGTTGCCTGTCTACTAATATTTGAAAGCTTGTCACCTCCTTGTTATTGGCATCCCTCCCTTAATAACTGCATTTACTGCATTAGTAAGATCGGGTTGCTTTATTATCTGACTTTCCCCTATGATACCTCTTACCATTCCTTCTTCATGTCCTGCTTTTTTACCGGATTCATCCTTTTTCTATCACTGCTCATTACTTTACTTCTCATGTGAATTTTGCGCGATTGCTTGCATGCATTTACTGATATTACAAGTACATACATGTTTTACCTTATTGCAATCTATGTTAGAATCTGAAGCTGCATGCGAGTCTGAATAATTGTATTTTATTCTTTATTCTTGATTGTAAAGCTGCTAGAATAACGCGGTTGCTTGGGCGCAAACATAGTTGCATTCTTGAGTAGGCTGAGTTATTGCGGGGCTAATTTCGACTTTCGGTAATGCCATATTTGAGCGCAGAAGTAGACTTCTTCGAACCGTAGCTGTTTGCAACGGAATACGACGTGCGCAACGGCGGCGGCACATAGCCGTCGCATTGGCGGTGCATCCGTTCTCGGCCGGAAAGTTTTCCAGAAGCGGCTTCTAGAGAAATATGGTGGACTATGCCATGCTCGGTGTAACTTCCGCCTTTACTTAATTTCTCCCGTGCTAAATCGAATGCCCCGTAGTATGGTACTCTTCTGCTTTCGTCCTCACACAACTGCATATCTAGCTGTCGCCTTCTGCCGTACGCTGCGCAATGGACGTCACAAAAGCAATACTTTGGGTTCGAACGAAAATTCAAATACACCGTGCACTATAAATTATTAGACACCCTATGGCCTCCAATATTCATCTGCTAACCGTCTTCATTAACCTAACCGCTTTCATAAAGTAGCAAATGTGATACAGATTGCAGCAACATTTAGGGCGCCTCTTGAAGCATATTGACCCTTGCCGCCTGTGACTACTGTTGTGTGGATCGTATTGCTTATTAAAATATAGTCTGTGTGTGAGACCTTTCCTCTCATTCCATCCACAACATTCTTGGTTAAAGTTTTGTAATATTTGCACTGGTTTGCCAATATTAGCTCACTGATAAGAGCGAAAGCGACAACAAGAAGATAACCTTAAGTTTTATTCCCGCAGTCGAGCAAACAATATTTTAATGGCAACATTTCTGCAAAACTATGAATGTTTTGCTTTCTAGGCGTATGTTGCGTGTGATGTCTTACTGCGTGCATTGTCTTCCCAATTGCAAATAGTATGTCCACTGAAATCGAGACGCGTGCCCATGGGACCTTCATGTTTAAAACCTAATCACCATTATGCAATCCGTTAAGAACAGCGTGCCTAGCATAAGAGCTGATATAATTGTCTCTAAATTCTATGCCCGATGGCAGAAGCATGAAATCTTCATCTATCATGGGGGTTTACTTCTCTTAATTACTTTATAATCCAGCTTTACCATGAATTTGGTAGGCCTTGAAATAGGTCCCTCACACCGCCTTTCAATCACCACAAGCGTGAACTACAACGCGCCAACATTTGATTGGTATCCATCTTCATAAATGGCCCGTAGGTATATGCTTGTTAAAATGGGGTAATAATATAAAAAAACATCAGCCTTTTTCCTATGCGGATGGCCTACAAGAGGAGAAGCTTTCAATTGAACGTCATTTTACACATTAATTTTTATTCTCTTCCTACAAGCTACCCTTGAACCATGTTGATATAAAGTCTTTGCACGGAAATTCCCGTATTTTGAGTAACCAAACTCACTGCAATCTTCTGAGCACCTATACTGGGCGCATCTTCGCCTTCGCAAAGTGGTATATGCACTTTCTAAATCGAGTCGGGTCTCTTTCTGAAGACATCGAAAACGGGAGCAAGTGAAACCGAATGCTGCGCGGCATCGAGAAAGAACCCGTATGTTGTCTTTAATATCTTGCAATGACGGAAGCAGACTCAATGGATCCGGGGTGTAGTTTAGCGCGGTAGATATTGTTGCATAAAATAATAAAATTATATAAATATTCCAGAGACCGTCACTGGTAGTACAGTGTAAACATGGGACCCTCAGATTCACACAGACAAGAGTGCCGAGAGGAGGAGGTAGGCGAGAGCCGATCAAAGCGCCAGCTTTCTCTCAAGCACGTCCACTATGCATGACAGATTATTAGACTGCCAGCAGCTCTTATCCAAACAGTCGGGCAGTGAGAACACTCGTAATGGCCCGAAATAACCACTACAGTTCAGAGACATCGAAATCTAGTTGCATGGCGAGCTGCACTCAAAGCTCAGCCTATACAGATTACATTAAACGTTATAGCTTGTTTTGAGAACACTTTCACGAAAAAGTTTTGCAATCATCATTATTTGCACACGTATTACTGTGGAGGATTTATACAAGCTATAATGCAGGAAAAAAAGATGCTTGATCAATTCCACATTCTTAATCTTTTTGGCAAATATGTATTGCCCCTGAAAATTAAGGGTATATAGCAGGATTTTTTTAAAGCTGTCAATAACCAAAGACAGATCGAACCTGGTCCCTTTCTAACAAAAATAAAGCTGAAGATAGCCAGAATAACATAAACATGCTTCTATGTGCGGCACACGGCTCCAGATGACGATATTATCACTTCTCTGCAGCCCTTTTAATCATAGTGGTTGTTGTTACAAACTTATCGAACATTGTATCCATTTCCCATCTGATGAAAACGTTGCAAAAAGAAAATGAATTGAAAGGTCGACTTGATGTCGAGAACTACTTCCTGACGAGCCTTATACTGCCATAAACCTAAAAAACCTAAAGTATTGGGAAGTTTCTTTCGAACTGGTCTTAGCACAAGAAGATGGGTTCAAGGAGAACCACTGTTGTCGGAAGTACAGAGGCCAACCATAGACCTACCGTCATCCCGATCTCTTTCCATTTGATACAGATGAGCGTCAAAGGCGAACGGCGCTTTTCTTACCCTTGAATTGGCAGTGTTTCAAAAATAGCCGCACACGAACGCAAAAAGTTCCAAATTGGAATTCTCTGTGGGAGACGAGTAGATGATGAAGGTAGGAAGCAGATGACCATAGCAGGTTACAAATGATTTCTAAACGGCGGTTCCTTTGATTCAGAGTAATCACAAAACTGGCTATCTGAGCACAAGTTTTTTTTTCAATAAATTTTTTTCTTTTTTTTACGAGGAAATGACCATTAGGTGACCAAAATGACCATTTCTTGCGCTGATGTGCGCAAGAAATGTAGAAGGAAAGTTACCTATAGGTTTTCTTCTAGGTATCATAGACTTGTATAACTTCAAATGTGATTTTCTTTGAAGTCGAAAACTTACTACATCAAGCTGCTCTCGCCAAAATGAGGTCCCATGTAGAAAAGGGTATGTATAGAAAAGTGCAAAATAAAATAGATGTGTTCTAAATTCATTTTAGGGAAGATGTTTTTATGAATGCCTTATTGCAATGTTTTACAAGCAGGGAATTAGGTCATTTTCAATTCGGTTTTCGAATATTACGTTGCCTTGAAATTTCCGAGACGAAATGAAATTATCTGAGCATGCACTGGAGCATTATCGAAATCTACCGGGGACAACCGGAAGAGCAGAAAAATTTGTTTGCGTCAGACATGAAGACTTTCTTCGGGCTTATGCCCTCAAATAGGAGCTACGCTCGGCAGCACCAACCTCAGCAGGCCGACTGTTGTTCGTAGTGTTAATTGTCGTCCTTCTCAGTCAGGCTTCATGTAAATACAACGGAAACTATAACCATAAACAAAATGTTATTCTTGTCGTTGAGAGCGAGAAAGTTCAATTATACAGCATACGTATACCTGTTATATTTGTAGATATATATAAGTACATAAAATATTGTAGAACTATATAATATACGTTTAACAAAAGACCAAAATGATGCGTAAACAAACTAAAGATAATTAAGAATACAATAGCAGCCTACAATACTGAATGTGCGGGCCGGCTAAAAAAGGGGACTCTACCAGTACACGTACTCGATGTCACCATTACTTCCGATCGGCTACCCTTCTATAACACAAATAATATCCGATCCGTTTTTACTGCGTTTTTTACATTTACTTTAATTCTTATATCAAGGTCTAGGTGTCAATGTCGAATACCAGCAATAAAAATGATTTTGCAAAAACCTATGACAGCATAAGCCTCCTACTTTGCTTAGTCTTGCTTCATCATCATCAGCCTGACTATACCCACTGCAGGGCGAAGGCCTCTCCCATATTTCTCCACTTGACCCTGTTCTGTACTAGCTGCATCCATTTGACCCCTGCTAACTTCTTAACATCATCCACCCACCTAATTTTTGGTCGCCCCCTGCTAGGGTTTCCTTCCCTTGGAATCCAATTTGTTGCCCTCAGCGACCATCGGTTATCCTCTCTTCGCACTACATCTCCTGCCCATGCCCATTTCTTCTTTTTGATTTCCACTAGAATATCATGAACTACAGTTATTTCTCTGACCCACTCTGCACGCTTTCTATCTCTTAACGCTACGCCAACCATTTTGCGTTCCATAGCCCTCTGCGTTGTGCTCAACCTAAGTAGACCCATTTCGGTAGCCTCCACATTTTAGCCACAAATTTAAGTACAGGTAATATGCATCTGTTGTATACTTTCCTCTTGAGCGATACCGGTAAGCTGCTAGTCATAATCTGCGAGTACTTGTCAATGCGCTCTGTCCAAATCTCATTCTCCTAGTTATTTCCCTTTTATGATTAGGATCTGAAGTTATTACCTGTTTTAAGTAGACATATTAGCCTGCGACTTCCAGTGCTTCGCTAACTATTGCACACTAGTGTTGCTTCCCGATGCTATTGAACACTGCATTAGTCTCTGCATATTTAAATCTTTCAAAATCTTAAATAAATCTTTCTGCAAAAGGGATGTTCTTTCTTCCACAGCACCCGTAGTTAGCAGGATGGGTTTCCTCATTACTCTGTCACCTTATCATCTTTACAACACATAAAACACAGCTGTTAAACGCTTCCTCTACGGCTGTAGCTGAGACCATCGTGAATAGCTATAGCGAAGCACAAACAAGCAAAAGGCCGGATGCTGAAAATAATTCACCTGAAAATATTGCTTTACAAATGCTGTTTGGTGTCTGCTAACTGTATCTATTTTTTTTCCATTATTCGTGTCCTCACGTTTCAAAGGCACGAACGTCATTTTCACATTTTTAAAAATTTATTTTATCTATATTTTTTGCTTATCCTAGCCGGGCGATGACGTCACCGGTATGCTCTGACGCGGCGTATCTCTGTGGGCGTTCAGCAGAACGCGATGTTTGCGTTCGGTGCAACGTCGGACTCCAAGGTTAAAGCTATGGCACAATAGCGTTTAACTCAAACGAGCGGAGATTTTTCACTACTTTTTAAGGTTTAAATATAATTTTTATGTATACCAATACTTGGCATTCCAAAATTGGCTATTCTTTCGAGCATTCGCATCATTTTACCCTACGTTTTCCTAAGATTCATTTTTAGAATAATTGATGACTTACACTTTATATTTTCCTAATTAGCATCATCATTCATTGGTTTCTCAATCTGAGAATTCTGATACCTTTTACCCTTTCTACATTTATTTCATATTTATTAGTTTCACTTATTGGATCAATTACGCACTGTAAATTTTCTTAATTGGCATTATCAAGTATTGGCTTCTCATCTTAAGCGTTTGACACTTTTGACCCCTGTTTTCATATTTTCAATTTTTTTTCAGTTATTTAACTCAAGCAATTGCGTGATGGTTAAACACTATAAATTTCTTTAATTAGCATCATCAAACTCTGGCCTTTCATCCTGAGAATTCTGATCACTTTCAACCTGCTTTTTAGAATTTTCAATGTTTCGTCCATTTCAAAGAATTAAGTGATGAATTACGTACACTATCATTTTCACATCTTTAATACTCACTTTTTCAATATTTTTTTTTATTTTTATTCCTTTAATTTATTCGTTATGCAATTAATTATAACAATTTTATAATCTTGTCATTGCCTATCAGACATCGATCAGTCGCTAGAACTGCAAATTATCGTGATATGATATTTTTTTACGCAGCCCTCGATTTTCGCTACAAGAGGTGCCGACTAATACTACTACGACTGCGACGGCTTTTCGGGCGTAAGAGATGTATAAGCTATCGCTTAATACAGTTTACATCTAAAGTCGCCTCCCAAACAAGATGTCCTTCACTGTCTTCCATGTGTGTTTTAAAGTTGCCTAGAGCACATATATTCATTCGCAGCAGGCCCCTGTTACGGGAATTTTTTTCTACTTATATTTTAGTGATGGAGATTTCGCGTGATTTTTCCACTTGAGCACCTGTCGCGAAAAGATGTTGCTAATGTGCCAAGCATCTGGACAATATCAACTTCGTGCTCCCCCGTATGCCCCCTGCTACACATTTCTTTATTACTTCAGTTTATTTTTTACCGTCCTTGGCGTTTTAGTTTGTGAGCAATACAAGTTGCATGTTCGTCGTTTGTAAACCTTAGCAACCGATAATCTTTATATCGTGTTTTGAAACTTTCCTTCACTTATACTGCAGAAAATAATAAACAACTAGTTGCAAACAAGAAGGCTGCATTAACTGGAAGAAATTTCAGCTCCTAACGGAGTCCTATTTGCTTTATTTCTTTTGGCACCGAGTAGATGAAGCAGGGATTTTTTTCCTTTGGATACGACATGTATTTATTAAAGTTCACATTACCTTTATTTTATTTTGTTCGCTTACCTTCTCTAACATATTTTATTCGAGTGCAGTTAGAGTGAATAAACATTTAAAAACCCCTAGACGCGGAGATGCATGCGAAGCTATATTTTTCTTCCTGTGATTGAAATGTAAGGTATGCGCAATTTTTTTCGTGAAAAATAGAAATCCTTTTAAATTGTAGAAGCCTCGTGAATCTTTGTAACGCGAAACCGAAGTCCAAGGTTCTAGAGATTGCTCTAAAAATTGACTTCGCTCCTGTTGGGCAGAGTGCGCAGCACTTTTAAAGTGACTTCGAACTAACCTGGGAGACTTTCCTCTGCTTCCAGATTCTGGGCTATCATAATGAGGCTTTCAGAAAGCCTCTCTGGAATTCTTCCATTTTTTTCTAAGTATTATCGATGTCTTCATGTTTTGAAAATGCAAGTTTTGAAAGTAGTAGGTTATGTTTTGTGCAAATAATGTTCATTAAGGTAATGACTTGCGAAAAAACAAATCTTCATACTCTGGTTCTAGAACATTTATAAAAGACAATTGCCAAGCTTGGGTTCGGCACTCGGCCGAAAGCTGAGTACACACTCAATCGAAGAAAGATAAAGAGTTGGAAAAAGTCGATCAAGGTGCACCATTAACACCCAAAGATTTTTTTTCTTAGTTTCAGCCCCCAAGTGGTTTCTTCAGCTTGTCGGAAGTAAGCCAGTCCTGCCACCACGGGTTAAAGGAGAATGTCTAAGGGGGATGTCAAATAGCGACAGGGTGGAGGGTAGGTAATATTCCAGATTAGCATATGTTTTTGACAAATTTTGGCATGCATAATGGTCGAGGAAGAGAAAAGGATGGACGGAGCTAAGGAAAGTATTCGTGTGGATGCCGCAGAAGATTCGTAACTCTGTTGTGGCCAAGGACTTGTGAGGAATCAATAACATGTGAAAGTAAGTAAATAGTCTATATCTGCACAGAAGCATTTCTCTAATGGTAGAGGCAGTGGTGGGAAATTAATTTTAAAGGTTGAATTTGTCCCCATTAGGTATGAAGAGCTAGACGAAAACAATAACAAGAAATATTTATTCAACTTCTCCTCATTCCTCTTCATCGACGACGTCTTTAGGGATACATCGCCCCGCAACACTTGACCCGGAAATGGGCACTGAAGATGTTTGGTGTAAGCAAAGTTTTGCAAGAAATTAAGAGCGGACGCCAAGGCACCCTACACGTGTAGTTCACCCTTGCATTCACTATGACAGATATGTCTGATAGCTTGGCGAAATTTGTGAAATATAAAATGCCTCTAAGTAATTTCATCCACAAGATCTGCAATGTGCACTGACATCATACAGAATGGGCGCCTGTGTTTCGCCTCGATAAAAACACGGTCACCGCGGTCGGATTCGAATTCAGCTCTACTTATTGAGCAGTAGAGCCGCGTTAGCTTTGAGCCTTTTAGTATACTACTTGATAGGAACTCCGTTTCAAGGAACATTGCTTATTCCGAGCATGGAGAAGATTGGAAGCAGAGTCTGACTGGAAGCAGAATCGATAAATATTAGATTGTAATCCACTATGGGGCAGAGATGATGTTTTCATGGCTCATTACTGCTGCGAATAGCTGGCAGGGCGAGCACACTTGCTCTGTATAACTCTGTTGTAGCAATGAAGAAAAAGAGAGAGGTGTATGTTTTTCTGCAAAGAGGAGAAAAATAGGCGTGATACTAAGAAAGTTCAATAAAAGAAAAGTTGCTGCAGAGCTATGCTGGGTTTTTGATGTTTTGTATAGTTTGAGTGTCTTCTGATGATTGCAAGAAAGTAGAACGCAAAATGGAATTTTTCATGAGTCGCTCAAGCGAAATCTAGAGCACATTTTTTAGACTGACATCATACATTGGACCAATAGTTTTGGAAAAACCGCATAGAAAAAGATTCCTTCAAAGCATATGCAGTGTTTTGTAAGTGGCTGCGAGGACGGAGTAGAAACCTCTTATGTACAGAAAACTCATAGATATGTTGTCAGCAATATCCTTAAAAATCTGCCTTATTCTTTTAATTATAGAGATATTGTGAATTACTCCACTATGTTTCTACAATGATTTCTATATTTCCAGATTTATGCACCAGTCAAAATCACACAAGCAACGCTTTTCAATTATGGAAAGAAAAGGTTTGTTTATGATGTTTAACGTCCCAAAGCGACTCAGGCTATGAGAGACGCCGTAGTGGAGGACTCCGGAAATTTTGACCACCTGGTGTTCTTTAATGTGCACTGATATCGCACAGCACACGGGCGCCTTATTCCTCGCCGCCACCGAAAAGCGGCCGGCAAGGCCGGGATTCGATGCCCCTTTATGGCTTGTGCAAAGATGAAGCCACTGGTTGCAGCACATTATATTCCACAGATCGGAAAAGATAAAAATATATTATTGCTAAAATATTCCAGGGCATATCCGACTTACTCTCGCAGAGAAGGATACAAAAACGATTTGCTGTTTTATTGCGTTGAACAAGCTTCAGGTTATTATTATCTGACTCGTAGGGAATACTTTCTCCCAATATAAATGGTTTCGGCTGGTATATTTTTATTCGCTGTTTACAAACGCTGATAGCAACAAGGTGATGTGAGAGTGGCTCCGGGGAAGTTCAGTCCTGCAGTTGGTACCATATCTTAGTGCCTTTTACAACACTTATTTTCTCGTCAAGTTAAAAAAAAAAGCTTGTCTTGGTGCACCAGGGATTATGTTAATATTTGTTCTTCTATTATTATACTTTTGCTGGTCGGTGGTGCGCTCTGGGTATTGGCAAGCGTGCTTGTTTTATTTCTTCTTAGAACTGTTTCCTATTGAGCTCTTAAGAGCTAGAATAGCAGCTTGGGCATGCGTCTCACAAATGCGTAGCTTCGGATGAACTGCGTTAAATACTTAGTTCCTGAAAAACACGCTTTTTTATGGGGCCATTTTGAAGCTACCGGTATGTGCCCAACTTTCGTTTGTTGTTTTTTTTTGCCGTATTACACATTTTTAATTCATCACACTTGTACCTTTTATTCGGTTTTTCTTCAGCAGCGGGTGGTTAAACCAGCTCTTATCATCAAATTTCTGTGCGCACAGGTACAAGAGAAAGCGAATTTATATGTCTCCTAATTTTCAATAATTAATTTCATGCTGTTGCAACGCTAGTCGTTCCATGTGCGTACGAGGCCCCCTTACAGGACACAGCGTCCTGGTTCCGAAACACACAAACTTTATTTCAGTCAGCTTAATGTGTAAGCGTAAAGTGTGCTATGCAATTCAGCTGCAATAACCATTGTCATATCCGCTGTATAGGGGACGTGTTCGGTAAAAATTGACTTTCTTGTATTTTCGCGCTCCTTTTCATATATTGTTTGATATATTGGTCCGTACACAAGCAAAGTAAGAAATCTCCGGCTATGTGGCTGCGCTTGCGGGTTGTCTTGAGGAAATGCTGGGATATGGCAGGTGCCCACAGATAGTGGTCTTGAACCAAGACATCACAATCATGCAATGTTCATTTTTTTTTAAACGTAAGGGTGGGAATTCACTAGAAATAGAACAGCGTGATCAATTTATATGGCCTGTAAATGGGGTGTAGTACGTATGCGTACACATTCTAGGGTATGTAGCCATTAACAATTAAAGGTATTCAGCTTTAGACATCAAAAGAACCTTATCATTTTTCAATTTTTAAAACCTTACAACATGCATAAAGTGACTATGGTAACAACATAATGCTCAAATTGGGCAAAAATTCCTCAAGAATGTCTATATAGAATATATTGAAGAAGCTTAAAAATATTTGAGTGCATGAGCATGGGAGCATGGTTCTATTATTGCCTGTTTATTTCGTCGCCTATCAAGAACGCTGGCCGGCAAGAAAACATATCTGATTCCTTATATATCGAAGGCTAAGAGGATATAACGAACACTTACAGCTATTGGAAGTGTGCTAGTGTAATTCCGGTACAGAATTACATTCTGTCATGTAACTAGCGATAAAACTGAAAATTCCTGAAGAGTGCAGCATATTTCTTTGGCCACACCTGTACTCTGAATCTAACCAAGTTGACGTAATTGGTGTTTTCCCCCTTAGTACAAGACGCATCATAAATAGCAGCTTGATTATCACATGTACAGTGATAATGAAGCTCACACGTTCTGGGTTTGGAAAGCATATTCTTGATTTAATGCGGTTTTTTTATTCGTATAATTGTGAAACATGTAGGTATGCAGGTGAATTCTCAGTGATAAGGCTATCGCTTTTGATAACACCTTAATAAAATCAATGTCTGCCTTCTATCAACGTACAGAACAGCACTGTTCAGCGACCGGCATTTTCTTTTAGATTTACGACGTGGTATTCTTTACCCACTGAAGATTGAAAAAAAAAATCCTAGTTTTATCAATCACACTCGCTCAGGTCCATGAGACTCAAATCAGTTAGCGCCCAAATGAAAACACAGAAAAGAATAACCAAAGAGTAATTCACTCTGCTCCCGGGGGTCATCTGAAGTGGGTACTATACTGCAATGAAAACCCCAACTTCGGATTCTGGTCGCGAGGGGAAATTGGCGGAAGCAGCAAGAGACTGGTCCACTAATGATCAGACATCTTTCTTAAACGGAATTCCCCAATGCCCGAAGGCAATCACTGAGATTAACCACTTGGATGTCTTCGTCTGCTTCCCGGTCCCATATTCTCTTTTACTCGAATCTAGGATCGCGGAGGTACTTGATAACTTGGAGTTGTTAGGTTTTTTTTGTTTTACTGCGCTAAAAGCAGCGGTTCCTAGAGAAGGCAAATGTAGCAGTTACAGCTGATAAAATTGACCTATGATTTAAATGTTTCTTAGACTGGGTCATTGATATGAGACGAAAAAATTCAAGCGATGTGGAGGATGACCTTTGAAATCAAAGTAGAAAAAATTACGGGCCAGTAACTGTAAAAATATAGCACACTATACAATTACTCTATACTGCCGATCAGAGAAGCAAGACGGAAGCTCGATTGGAAAAATTACTTCCTGAAGAAACTATGCGCTCATGCTGAAACTGCGCACTTAGGAGCAGTTCAGAAGCAAGAATCGTTTATGAATGTCTTCGTATTAGCTAATACTTGTCCGACGTTTTGCCAATACAGCTGATTTCCTTGTTTTAGTTATGATACCGCACAATCCCGTCCATTTCCTTCGTAATAATATGCTAGGGCAATTTATCGGTGTTGCAGGCTAGAGATATCATCTAGGTGGTCACTGCAGCAATTCCTGATGCTCGGACGTATCTCATTTGAGAAAATGAGAATAAACGCTGACATCTGAATTATCTCTCCTCTGGAGCATGACACGTACTCCATAGTACTGCTTCGTCGTAGTTGTATTTTGCGCTTTAATCCTCGGAAGCAGCTGCAATGAATTGCCGACTGCTTTTTTCGGTGTGATACGCGGTTACAATACAGGCCATACCTCTCTCATGACATCGCCCTCAGACATAACAAACCAGCTTCAGCCGACTTTTCAGCCGACTATTATGTTCGGAGTGCATCTTAAGTTCCCACAGTCAAGCTTTTTGGCATCCGGGATCATGGATTTGCTGACACTGGCAAGTCCTTTCTGCGTGGCTCGACCATAGGCTGTACGGGCATAGCATTTACACATCACACCTGGGCTCAAACTACAGTTTTGACTGAGAATCGAACAGGGACGAAACTTGGGAATTTTGAAAGGCGCCGAGTTCAGCACAAGGCAGTCATGGCGGGCGCAGCAGCATCGTGGACCATCGCCTCGAGCTACGATAAGCGTCCGTGTGACAGACCTAAAGTTCCAGAGTGAATTTTTCTTGACGCAAATACCTGTTCGACCAGCTAGGCGACTACTGACTTCTCTGAAGATGAAGTGGCGGGCTCATATGCTCAAAGACGATAAGCAAGCCCGTTGTTTTCCTGGGTTCAATAGAAAAGGTAGATTATCGGAAAGTGATTAGACATGCAGATGCATTAGACTCCATCAGCCCACTGTCAAATGCCGTGCAAATGATGACTCTGACCCTCTTATCGGTGATGTTGAGCAAAAGCAAGGGCTCTCTCAGTTTACAAGCTACCGGCAAAGTTTACTTATATTAAGCAAAATGTCGTTCTATGCAGTTTCACGGGCTTTTCAGCGTGTATCAACGGCAGATACATTGAACGAAAATTTTCTTCATATTGCAAGACGCATCCGTGCGCAATGTAAAAGAATTGAAAAAGGAGCAAGCACCTACGTTAACAAGCTTAGCTTTATTCTGGACGTGCAGAAGCAGGCTAATATTCACCGCATCTCTGCCACAACTGTACTCGATGGGGCAGAGCTGTTCGCACATTACTCCACATTATTAACTTCATTTATTCATTTACATTACCCTCGCGGCCAGTGGCATTGCAGAGGTGGAGTGGTAAATATAAGGAAGGGAGAGACCATCTAGTACAGGAATGTTAAATATCACCTGAATATAAAATGTTGGCTCGAGCTACACTGAACTACGCGTAGATACAGCTGCGTGGATCCGTCGCTTCATTCAAAACATGCAGTCCGCCAGGCTACGTTGGAGATGGGGGCCCTGTACACGGTAGACTTTTGGATTGGAATTAAAGCAGCTTCATTTGATCACTCGGCTGTAGCTTTGCCTCGAGCAAAAAGCAAATTCTAATAAATTACAATCTACACTAAAGCACAGTAGGTGCATATCTATCACATTGCCAAATGCTCATAAAGTACCATGGTGTGTAATAAAGACGCGCTAGAAATATTTCTTCTAGGAGCTACTTTCATAAGCAACGCAAACGGTAGAACAATGAACTAATGAAACAATGCAACAAAAGTTTGCGCATGCGAGTCGCAATTTTTCGTCGGCAAAGAAGCCTATGAAAGACGCCCAAGAGGTGATACGCCAGAGTGACCATATTAAACTAATGAAACTGGAAGGCGTTCCCATGGTTCAATTTCTTATCTTGATAGCGTGAGCTCATGATTTGAAGGGGCCACCAGAGCTCGGAGAGATCCCGAGTTCGGCCAAACTCGGAACACCCTGCATAACGTCTCAGATATCGTGTTTTCTGGGCCTGATCGTCTGGCAGGCTTGTGACGATTTGTGTATGAAGAAAAGGGCAAGGCGGCCAATTGTACAGCGAAGCATTGGCAATGAGTTTGCTTCCTCCCCTGTGATGAAGGTTTGGTTAATAAGATTTCTCTGCTCCGTAGTGGGAAGTACGCAGGGCTGATTGCAGCTGAACGAATTAAATACTTAAATGCCGTGCTGTGAAGTCTGAAAAGGAGTTTCTCAAGATCTGAGAATTGTGAATGGGCAAAAAGAAATAAAACCAAGCGGTGGTTCTGTATCCTGAAACATCTTCGATTGGAAGAAACCGGGACAAAGCCGTAAGGGAAATAATCGATGCTCACAAAATATCGAGGCAGAAAAATGCCTGTGTCACCATCTTTCGTTAGCACTTCTACAAAAAGAGCCGTCTTTCTGGGCGACTGATAATCTCTGCTGCTCTTGCGATTGTTTCTGTTGCATCTGGAACAATTTTTACTTTTTTTCTCGTTGTATCTATTTGAACACGAGCATTATGTGTGTGTTTTTATATATAGTGGCACGGAAATAAGCTTTCAATTGATAGCTACTGCGGTTTTCGCCTGTCTTTTTGTATCTTGCGCTTATCTGTGCTGCGCTGTTCCGCGCAGGACATAGAACCACATAAGGGTTTATTAACTCTGTTAAGAGTATACTCGTCTGCCTGCTTGATACAATAGGAAAAAATGTGGTTTGGGATTTATTTTGTTTTACTCTCTTCTTCATTTCAATCTGTAATTAGTTTTCGTTCCTACAGATCGGTTCTAACGATGTCTACCTATGTCAAAATATGACTGCAGGCATTCATGTTTAGCACGAACTGTGCCAATCACCAAGAAGGAAAAAAAAAAAAAGATATATTCCCAATATCCTGCCGATTGAATACACATAATCTAACGCAGTAGATCGCTCCGCTATGGTGCTACGACGCTTGGTTTCCATGAGGATTTATAAATTTGTGCACATGTACTTCATTTCCAGTACCACTGATAGCGACAATGTAACCTAAATAAATTGTAGACCTCTTCGCCAAGATCATGAGATCTAGGGAGGAAATAACTGCGAGACCAGACCGAGAACAGTCACATTAGGAACGGGATGGCTACGGTACAAAAATTATTGACTAAATAAACCACCAAACACATTCAACTTTCATTCCTTCAGCTTTGCATACTTCCTTGTGACGATAAGCTTGTCATCGTATTGCCAGGGGATGGCTAAAAAGTTGAGCGGCTTACAAAGTAGATACGACTACAGAGCCGGACAAGTGTCTGGTTCACTTGCACAGTAGTCCAGCATGTTCCAGAACAGTTATGTATAATATTGTGACTTGATCGCCTCCCTTAAAATAGTTATCAAAATACAACCGCGAAAAAATATGCTATAGTTATATATAATCTGACATATTAGCCCGTAATGTGCGACAGATAAAAATAAAATCTAAGGTGCGTTCATGTAACTCACGTCCTATTCTGAACAAATTACATTTCAACCATAAAAATACAGCGATATTAACAACATCGATCAAGCTGAAAATAAATTAAGACACGAATATCCTAATAACTAGGAATTCAAGATGATGATCCTTGAGTCGTCGGTGTGTCTCCATTTTCTATGTACAGTTATCTGTTTCCGTCTTGTGGTCTGAAGACTTTCGAAGGATCGCGTTTTTTCTAGTCTTTACCAACTGCCGCAGGTTATTAAATATGTTCTGTCTAAACTGTATCCGTGAAGCCCTGCAGTAAGGCAGAGTCCGCAGCTCTGACATCAAATATGTGACGCGAAATGTTTTTATGTATATGGAATGTCAATCGTAGTACCAGCGGTTCTTACGACGACGCGAAAATAAACCACGCACAGATCCGTCAAGAAGACGCTAGTCATTACTTAGAGACCGGATCAATCTATCTTGCTTCTATTGCTGATGTCTTCACGACAGGCTATGTTGTAGAGTTGAATGAGCTTGCCCTGTCACTCACCTGGCTAGATTTACCACGCTTTGTACGCACAAGCGGTACGCACTCAGTACGACTGCATTCCTAATTGCCTTTTTATTTGAGCGGAACGAATCAACATCAGTTGCATTCCCATCCTGACTGCGCCTTCGTACCGACGCCGCATCTAAAGCCGGATTGTCGTGCAGAATTCACAACGTTTATGTTTCTTGAGCTGATCCCACTGAGGCAAAATAATTACGCGTTCTGCAAATGCATTTATAAACAAATCAAATCCCCTGTGATTACCACTTGCTTTTATAAACAGCCGCCGGTATTTTCGGTTGTGCAACGGTACAACTGCACTAAGCTTTTTCTTCATATTGAGTACACTATAGCAACCCTGATTGCTTCTTTGAGCTCCGTGCGCAATCTTTATCGAGGCCGAGACCGTCGCTTTAAGCAAAACTAGGGTACCACTTTATCGCCATTTCAGGTCCTGTGTACCGTTTCGGGAAAGCAGACCCGACTAGTAAATGCTTGGTTGGAGAAACAATAACCAAAACATTCTAGTTTTCTAACGTTTCAGGCTTGTTGCTTATTTCTAAGTATGTTCCTTTGCTACTGAACGGCTCGCTAGCATTATTCATGTATCTTATTTAGCTTCGCTCCTCCCTTCTGCCATTAGGCCGTCGGATGTTTCATACTTCGAAGAAAAAACAACAAAAAATATAAAAGCGCGCTATGTACCATTTATGAAGTCCGAACTCAGGATATGAAAGTTTCAGATTAGAAGTTGTCCGGCGGGCACAAACAGTTATCCCGTAACTTTCGTCTTTACGCCAAAAACTAAGTTTGGAGAAACCGGTGACGTGAGCTGCGAATACGCGGAACGACACCTCCTTCGCACCGATGTGTGTCGTAAAACGTGCCTACGGGATATAGTATACTAACGCTCCTCACATCTGTAAGGTTTCTATGTCGCACTTGAACGGCTCTGTGGAGTCAGCTGAAACAAGCTTCCCCGTCACACTGTGGTTTCCGCATTTCACTACACTTCACAAAAATAAGCGAGAAATATTTCTTTTACACAAAACATAGACATAGTTTTGTCAGCCACAGGGTTGAAAAAGAAATTTCTTCCTCGGGTGTCGAACAAAAATATTGCATCATACTAAAGAACTCACAAAAGTGATACTAACTGATCGCATCCACCGCTCCTTTTGAAACCTTCTTTCATTTACACATTCTTTTTCTCTTCCTGAGTGATGAAAACTGAAAGCAATTATGTTTATTTCCTTAACTCCATTGCTGTCTTTACGTAGCCCGCGGAGTCAATGAAGACAGTCTGCCTGCTCTTGTGCACAGAGCTACTGATATGCATTTTATGATCGTTTGCAATACCGTTTCTGTCTCACAGGAATATATAAATATACATGCTGACACTTAATTTCCAAGATACGCAGACAATCTACCTTCATTTTTGAAGTGTTTCCCCTTGTCGCTTTTGTTCTTCCGTCGGACGTGCAACATTAGCACCAGGTATAAATGGATAAATGAGATCA
>JAJIZL010023580.1:0-12106 GCA_023969395.1 Amblyomma maculatum | reverse complement strand
CCAAGATTACCTCGGAAGGAGACTGCAGCCATGAAATTAGGAGACGCCTGCTTCTGGGAAAGAGAGCAATGGTTAGCCTTGACCGCCTAGTAAAGAGCAGAGACATTAGTCTGCCAACCAAGATCCGTATAACTCGTGCTATGGTCTTTCCAGTTGTGATGTAGGGATGCGAGAGTTGGACTGTGAAAAAGGCTGACCGCCGAAGAATTGACGCGTTTGAATTGTGGTGCTGGCGAAGACTCTTGAGAGTTCCTTGGACTGCCAGAAGATCAAATCAGTCTACATTGTCGACCATAAACCCTGACTGGTCGTTGGAGGCTCAAATTCTAAAGTTAAAGCTCAGCTACTTTGGTCATCTGATGAGAAGAGAGGAGTCGCTGGAGAAAGATTTGATGTTGGGAAAGGTTGAGGGTCGCCGGAGAAGGGGTAGGCAGTGAACGCGATGGTTAGATGGCATTCTCGAGGCGTTGCAGATGAAGTTATGTGATGTTAGGAAGATAGTGAGAGACCGGAAAGCGTGGCGTGATATGGTCCATAGGGTCACAAAGAGTCGGACACGACTGAACGACTGAACTGAACTGAGCGAAACAAAAATGCCTGTAAAGCGTGCTTCACCTTAAGTACAAAAGTACTGCAACGAAGCTAACAATCAGACGCGAATTCTCTTGAATACTGTTGACTCGCGCCAAATTCGTCCTTCAAGTTACCGTCCTCGTTTAGGAATAAAAGATTCTAGTCATTAATTATGCTTCACATCAAAAAGGAAAGAAACTCGTCTGGTCAAAGTGACAGCTCTACTCAGAAAAAATAGTCTACGAACGTTCAGGGTGGGCGAGATTGAAGTGCAGTTTACTACAGGTAAAGAACTTCTGCTTCCTAACAAGCAGGAATTAATATTTAGGTGATGTTGTTTTCTTACGTCCAACTCACGCGGTGATTTATATTTCTTCCCGCACGCTACGTTCCAGTAAGTTATATATATATCACCGTTTACGTCACTGCAGGATGTCGCACTCGTTGTTTCATCTGTAATCATCATTAGTAAAACAACCCATCGTTGTGCTGCCAGTAAACTTTCATTTAGCCTAGCTCTACGCAACCATTTTGTTTGTGGTGCTTAAGCCTGTTTACTTTCTGTTTTGCCAAACGACCTTCGAGCGAAGACTTCATTGCTTACGGCTCAACCCAGCAATGGCATGGGGCTGAAGCATTTGCATCACAGCGACGCGATCGCTGGCACCTAGGTCCCAGGGGGCTAGCCTGATTTTATTGGAAATCAATTCTATAATCTCCAAAAGTGTCCTCGGTGTCGTTTCTATCTGTCTGTTACGCCGCCCTAAAATCACTTGGAAACGAATGACAAATCTGCTACACTCCAAGAAGAACATAGTAATCTTGATGCGCCTTGATAGCCCTGTTGAGCGAGCGCCATTCTTCACCGGTCTTTCGCATATCCCGATATATGCAAAGTACCACAGCATGTCTTGCGATAATGAATACTTGACGTGCCTTCACTTTACGCTGCTCACTTGTCATAACATTTCTTGCTTTCTTTCTCAGGGAAATGGTAGCAAAGCATGTACATGTTTGACCTGCCTTTCGACGTAGACTGCACTTCATCTATTTAAATTCTCTGTTGGCGAGACGAGATATACGCGCATTTTATAAAACAAATGACAATACGCATTTGTGGATACTGATAAAAGAGGTCTATAATAATCCTTTCATTGGGGGCAGAAATTTGTTTGGTGTTATTGAAATAAATCATGCGTAATTCAAATAGAAGCTTTGAATTTTGCTTCCCTCTAAAGCGCACCACATTCTTATTCAGCCGTCAACAACAGTGAGGCACTTATAACGCTCATTGAGCCCATATGTCGTCGTAGTCTAATTGGGACTATCGTTTCGCTTCATTGGCGCTGCAGCGACGGCCTTAGGAAGTCCTATTTCTGGGTGTTTTCCAAGGGTAAGGAACATCCCAACGATCCATGGGTTACGACCCACAATGAGGTCATCAACAGTGTCTCTGCTCGATTTGACAGCAGGCGGCCTTTATAGTTTCATAACAGCATACAGAAAGTAGTGCGAAGCTGGTGAAGCGCACTATCGCTGGTGGATGTTGCACCTAATGTGATATGAGCCGGGGCACTTTCAGTACGTCACTAGTTGCTACAACCTATTGGTCAAAATGTAGTGAGGGCTGGTTTAAAATTGGTAGCGTTAAAATTGGTAGCGTTGCGACAATTTTTCTTTTGTGGGAGAAGAGGGCAATGGGTAAATATAATCTTGGCTCGTCGTCATCTGAATTCAACGTGAACGCGCGCTGCATAATATACATCGCTTGTTGATACAGCGTAAGGTTTATCCTTATTTTTTTTTTTTTTGCACGCAAAGGAAGCTAACCAAAATCTAGTCATAACCAACCGCATAACCTCTTCTAGCCGCACATATACTTGATGCCTGCGAAGAAGCTGAACTGCAACAGCGTAAGCGTTCACTTGTTTCGCTGAAAAAAAAAAAAAGCAGGAGAACGAAATTACCATTTTTAACCTTATAGTGCGGTACGCGGGTTTGTTTACCTCCAAGGGCTCAGTCTTTGCGCAAAGGGCGTGTTTGTTTATTCACATCCGGCAGTTTCGCGAAGTCAAGTCGCCGCCGCTTGACCTGTCTAGGACTGCGGAAGCTACAAATTTCGTAGAATGCTCTTCGTAAAGTTTGCTGCTTTTTTTTATCGTTTACTAAAGTTTCCGAGCGTAATTCAGCCGCCTCTTGTATCCCTCAAGTTTGCGCCTTCTGTCGCGCTCGTGCAAGCATGAAAATATATCGCTTGCTTCCTCTCTTTCTTCGAAGTGATTCATTGAGTTTGCCCTGACGAACGTGTATAACATCAGACCTGAGGCATTCTAGTTAACCTTCTTGGCTGGCTATATCCGCGACTTTTCTACAACTTTGCTTCGGCCTCGTCTTTATGTTAGCTTGCTGCATCCTCAAAGAAAGCGCATGTGAAATGCGCGCGTAACGACGCAGTGCAAACAGCATCAAGAAGCCGCAAACATCCACTACCTTCGCCATGAACACGGTGAAGTAGCCTAAAGTTTTGTTTTAAACTTTTTTCAACATCTTTGCGTTACGCTCAGACTCTAAGTTCCTCGACAGTGAACTCCGACCGCGGAAATTCCGCGACATTGCTCCAGCCGTTGGGGCAGAACACGCGTCGACAGCAATCCGCGATTACCGCGTCTTTGCCGGGAGTCGCGCGAATTTCCGCCCCAGGTAATTAACAGCGCCCGGGAAGCTAGACATAGGGGCTTATTGCATCTAGCGTGCTGAAATGAGGTGCATGGGTCCTTCGCAAGCTGTTCCGCGCCGTGTTCCGCTGTAGAACTTTTAACTCCAGTTCAGCTAGATTGCGAAGGTGGGGAGTTTGACAGAGTTCTCTGGAGTCATCGGAATGTGACTCCACGTGCGTTCCGATGTTCGCGGTGTCGTGAGCCGTCTCGTTCCAACTTCGCCTGAGCTTAATTTCGCTCCTCCCTCGTCCAGTGCAGTAGCTATTCTCTTCCTTCGGAAGCGGCAATTGAGCAGGCCTGTTTCAAATTGATAGGCTCGGGTTAATTTGTGTCGCATGCATCCTCCACTGGGTCCTGACTGCCTTCGAAGTAGCTTAGAGAGAGGCAGTCATTGATCTTTGTAAACCTTTAAAGCATGCTATGCATCAGTCAAACATAAGAAATAAACTTCTCAATTTGATTGGTTCGCCTGCCTTCCTAACCAGGAAACAAATTATCGTGTCTTGACGCCTAAATAAAAGGGGAACATAATAGTCAACATATTAGCATTGTAAATTTCGCTGTCCAGTCCGAGCGCATTTAAAGTAAAGAAATCCGAATACCGCGCAGATTGTGTGTCCAGGTGCATTTTTTTTTTTTTTTTTTTTTTTTACTGAGGTCTCTAGTTTGTTTAAGAAGAAAATAATCTATTTCGCTCTCGGCCTATTCTGCTCTGCCTTACAACAGTTTTCGTCTGGCATTTCCTTTAATTCAGCACAACTAAGAGCCTCGTCAAGAAATTAGGGGTTCCGATCGTAATATTTACCGATTTTCTGAAATAAAGGGACGCCAACAGAGCGGAGAATTGAATTTCGCTGGAGGAAAGTTACGTCACCAGACTCGAAGTGACAGCCAAACGTTTCAATGCAACTTCACTGAGTTAGTGTCTCCACCTCTAGACACCTTCTCGGAAACATCTAACCGCCAGCTCGACGACCCGAAGAGACGTCTCACGCTCAAAGATGTGTAAGATTCCGCAAACAATAACCCGCGTAACCATTGGTGATCTTGGAAGCGCCATATCTCAAGGATGCAGAATTACGAAACCGTCGGAGATTGCAACCAACCGCTTTAATTATCTCTTCTTTGCCAGAAAGTTTGCCGCTAATGAAGAATTGCACACGAACGAGGATTTGCGCGAAAAACCGTTAGCGGGAGCCGCTGCCGCGTCACAACATTACTCAAAAATTATATTCTGTTTGTTACGTATTCTCGCTTCTTGCGCTCTTCGGCTGAGCTCCAGGCTCCTAAAGGTTATAATAACGTGTGTGAATTAGCAATCTCAATAACTTGCATGAGGACGAACTCACAAAGATTAACTGGAAAAACTTAATCTGTCAAATATGATGAAGCTCGAAGAAACTGCAAGAAGTTCCGCAGTAAGTCATTTCAGTAACATAAATTCGCACCTCCCGTCATCTTCTCATCTAATGCTTTCTAAGCAACGTTGTTTAACACCGTCACTTTAAATTTTGCGGCGCCGACGTTTTTCTTGCGCGCCTTCCGAGCCTCTTGCGGCAAGTTCTCAGCCGTCCAGTGTTTATAAATGCATGTCCTATTTTTTCGTACCGAACTGAGCGAAGCATCAGACCTATCAGTGGTTATCTTTGCCCCAATAATTCGTTGTTTAGTCCCAGCCATCTTAGTCAAGATCACTATGAATATGTATGCGTGTACCTGTCCGCTTTCGTTTATAGTTTCCTTTTCCCTGAAATCCGGTGCATGTGTGCAGCCCTTCTCCGCTTTCATACTTCCCACAACTATGTTTTCGGCAGCCGAAATCATTCCGCCACAAAGAGTTCCGCTTCCTCAACCCATTAACTTGCATTTTCTTTCTACGCTCTTCTCTCGCTCCACCGAGCCTGTCGAATAATAGTCAGATGTTCATTCCTAATCCGTTTTCCCCACCATCCCTAATTTACACTTCGCTCCTACTGCATCAAAAGTACGTTTTCGCACCACTGACGCCGTCAGCTACCGGAATGCGACGGCATGAACTTTTTCCTGTTCTTCTGCACGTGCCTTGCTCCTTCGTTCCGTTCCTTGCCTTACGACTTGATTATCTCTCTTTCTGTTTTTTCTTCTCTTCTTTCGCGCTGCTTTCCTCTCACATCACTGCATGCCGCGCGTGCACCAGGAGCGGGCGAGTGCAGGCGCGCGTTTCCCATCAACGCGTCGGTGAGCTCTTACGAGCGTCTTAGCTAGGTAATAAAGTAAGCAGAAAAAAAAATAATCGACAACGATAAGTATGGTAAACTAGAAAAGGGAAAAGGAGCCAAATGCATAAGATACACGGCGTTAGGCCTTGCCTCCAACGTAGACTCATTTGCATCCCGCAGCCGCTCGCGTCGTCGCCCAAGGTGGAGAGAGAGTTATATGGTCCCACTTCCCTTCCTGTTCCTTCCCCTCCTCCTTGTTTCTCTTTTCCTTCGTTTGTACGAGTAGCACTTTCCCTCCCCCTCAACTCTCTCGCCGCCAATTTACTCTTCCGCCTGTCTTGCCGCGCGCTTGCGCTGCGTCAGCATTAGCCGAATCCGCAGCTCCCACGAGTTCCCGATGTGCGCAGCACGATCACCTCTGCGCACTTGTTTGCGTTCCTGTGTCTGTAGCGTTCTCCTGTACCGTCCTCTCGTCGGCGCGACCAACCGCCTGAAACAGGAGTTCGCATCGTCGGATTTCCTTTCGGAGGCCCTCACTGCCTCGCAAGCCCTAAAACCGCGTACTGCCGGCGAACGGCGAATGGCTCCGCTAGGTAGGAAGAGAGAGAGGTTCCTGCTCATAAGAGAGACGCGTTTGCATCGCAAACTTTACGCTCAGACTTCATTTTCAAAGTTGCTGGAGTGCTGTGAATCGAGAAACGCGCTGTTTTTGCTCCGCTGCGAGCCGCCGGTCCCTTGTCTCCTTTGCTGTGTGACTCCTGCAGTGTACCCGCGCGAAATGCATTATGGGGAATGATGGAAAAGGAAGGCTTCTGCGCTCTATAATGTGGCTGCCAGCAGACTTTAATTAGCTCTCTTCGGGCCCACTTCCTCGGCTGTGGGTCGCTTTAGTAGCTCTCCCCCATTTATTTAAGAACTCCTAATCAAAAACCATTGTCCAAAGGACATATTCATTTATATCTCTCATTAGATTATCTTTCTCTACCCGCTATACATATACATGTGGAGGAGTCTGTCTATGGACACCAACGTACTAAATGTGATGTCCAGCCGCGCTGAATGAGTGGTCGGCTGCCCCCACTGGTGCTCATCTGACCAGCTTGGCGGAATTTCAAGTCTTGTCCTCTTTGCGCTCCGTTGAATTTATCCATCCGTTTCCCTGTTTGTGCAGCCTTAATCTACCTTTCTCCCCTCCTTCTTCGCAGTTACTTATATTAAAGCGAAAGCATTACTTCGCTATGTTAACAGATTTCTGTCCGCAGACCGCGACAGCAGACCGCAGACCTCGTCAGCAAAATCGTGTCCACAGCTGTTGTGAGTGATTGAGAAGTGGTAGAGGTTAATGAGTGGTGTGAATCGATAAAGGGTGACGTAATATTGTCCGAAAAAATAATTAGGCCTATAAGTTAATTAGGTAAATAATTAGAGGCAAAAATATCAAAGTAAAGGTGAAAATGGTCTCATTAGTCAATGGCTTGGTGCCACATTTGAATGTATCAAATACCAAAATAATTAATTAACTCAGTCAATCAAGATGCCGTCAAAGATGTGACGTCACGCAACCGGAAGTAGAGTCGAAAAAGGCATTGGAAGGGATTGACGTGCAATTCGAAAGTATCCAAGACTAAAATGGATAAACACGAAGTGAATTAAGCAACTAGAAGCAACCAGAAGCAACTAACAGCAGCATCCATGCTTTCGCATTTCTCTAATGCAGATTCTGCAGTGCTCTTTAATTTTTCTGGATTTTTTTCGGCGTTTTCATTTTTATTCGTGGTTACACTTAGCGGTTGTAATGGCAACATGCACTCCAGCTATTTCTAGTGTTCACCTCGCCTAACCTTTCAGACCTTGAAAAAGTAGCCATGATTACGGTTTGTGGCAACCTGTAGGTATTCATTACATTCTAGTAAAGTCAGCAAGAAGAAGTAGACATAGGAGGGTCATATAATGCGAATGCAGAACGACCAGTGGTCTGTGAAGGTGACGAACTGGATTCTAAGGCAAGGCAAGCATAGCAGGGTACTGCAGAAAGTTAATGAGGCGGACGAGATTACGAAACTTGCTGGGATTAAATGGATGTAGCTGCCACAGTGCCGGGTTAAATGGAGTGATATTCGAGAGTCCTCTTCCCTGCAGTGCATATAGTCAGGATAGAGGTGGTGTTGGTGGTGGCGATTGTGGTTATGATGACGATGCAGGCATAAACTCTCTTGCCTTGTTTAAGCCGATGCTGAACGTTTAGGAAAGTTTTTTTTTTTTTTTTCGTTAATCACAGTGGCGGTAGCTTTTGACTTAATTGTTTCTGTATTATATTCTTTCCCAGCTTTCTCTTTCCTGACAATTCCTGTACGAAATACAGATCCGGTCGAAGGGGATCAGATTGCTTATGGAACCATGCATTCCCACTAAAAAAGAAATGCTAAAGAATTCGGACAAGTTCGCTTCAGTAGGGCGAACTATATACTCTTGCATGCATTTGTGTTTTCTTTCATGGATGTAGGATAATTAATTACTTAATTAATTACTTGAAATTACACAATTACTACTTAGCGTAGTACATTTATTTAGAAATTTGCATCTTATGTGTAGTGTTATTCATCCTTACGTTTCCTTATTAATTTTTGTCCAGCCCATATGAGAAGCTCTGCAGCACAATCGTTGTCATATGCACGGGCCTTATCTTTTTTGCTGAATTTTCTTTTCTTTCCAAATGTTGCTTTCTGCCTTTTAACGATACTAGCTTTCTAATGCTTTTCAAGTCATGAAGAGTAATGGTAACGAATTATAGGCATGAAAAGAGCGCCAACTAAAGGTGTGCACGGGCAGACATTTTGAGCCCGAGACCGGCCCGGGCCCGACGCTACAGATCAGAGCATGCCAGGCCCGACTCTGAAAGGAGCTGAGCCCGGCCAGGCCCAGCACGGCGCTCAAGTTTAAGACCCGGGCCCGGCTCGGCCCTTCATGCTATAATGCTATTGCCCCTCGTGGTATTGCTGTGAAAGCTATGGAAAAGAAAAAAAAAATAATAATTTCAAGATTATAAGTTTTACCCAAGATCTCGGAATCTTGAGTTCTCACGTTTGAAATGGCAAATTTTCTGAATATGTATAGAGGCACAGCACGTAGGTAGAATTAACGTATTGTGCAAAAACAACAAGTTATGCAGTGAATTGAGCCATTGGCGGCGCTCACGGATAATGAACCCGACGGCAGTGCTGAAGTTTCTTTCGGTGTAACAACTTGTGGCTGGAATGACTAACACATTATTTGATAGAAAAACAAGTTTTCGGTAGGCAGCTTGTTTGCTTCTCCAATAGTACTCTAGCTCTGAACTTGCTGAAGCAAAGGGTTGCTTTTGTGATCAATTACTCGGTGAGCTCGCTTGGCTCACCATCAGCCTTTCTCACGTGAAATTTTCGCAACAAGAGAAGGAAAAGGGAACTCTTGCACCGCAGATGCTTTTAGCTGTGTCCCGCTTTAAATGAGGTCATGTCGAGGTAGAAGGGAGCCATAGCAGAGACGTTTGATAGGCGACAGCATGGGGCAGATCTTGCAACGGATACCTAAACATCAGCGCCGATATTACCAAAGAGGAGATGCGAAACTCGGAACTAAGTAGCCCACAAGCAGCCCCTCTGCTCAGTCACTGACGGCTACCAAATGTCCGTTCGCGTCGAGGAGGTGGGGAGGAAAGGTGGGTCGACGCCAGGAAATAACTTGGAAGCTCTTGCGTAGGGCACACATGGGAAAATGTGGCGCATTCCATACGCTTATCGCACTATGCCAACACCACCTAGACTAGTTGACTATGCTCGTATTCGTTTCTTTTCGTAACTATTTTTTTTTTCGTAATCCATCAACTTGGCTGGTTCCGTCAACACGAACTAATTATTGTAAAATGATGACTCAACATATGTTACCAACACTACTAAATCAGTACGATGCGCTTCAGACTGATATCGCACAACTGTCGCAAAAGGGTATTGCTGAACTGTTTATATAGTGTCGTTTACTACCCCCGTATATATGTATTGGGGTATAATATACTATGTGGGACCTAGTAATTGGATTCTTTGATCATGTAAACCTTTTTACTTATGTATTTTGCATTTTAATTTTTATTTGATCATGTACACCTTTTTACTTATGTATTTTGCATGCTCATTTTTCTGTATTATGTATAAGTGTATTATATATAATTAATGTAGTGAAATTATGTATAAACGTAACTAGTGCATCGTTCGTCAATGCTGCTAAATGACTGAAGCTCAGTCAAGCTGCAATAAAAGCAGCTTTTTCTCCTGTCACTCTTTTTCGCTGTACATTCGCACTTTTGCAAAACTTTCATGTGTTCGTGATCGTCGTGTCTGGCCCGGCCTGGCCCGCCCGAGACAAATATACCTTGGCCCGGATCCGGCCCAAGCCCGAGGGAGGGCTTTCGAACGGATCGAGCCCGTGCACAGCTCTAGCGCCAACACAATTTTGGAGTGCATCATGCATGAAAGTGATAATCCTTTTTCTATCGGTAGTTACGTGCTGCGATTAGAAAAGGGAGTATGTGCTATCGTAGTTGTTGTGCTCGCCATCTTTCTAGGGAAGAAAGAAGAGCGAGTCGCCTACAACTGTAAAAGCGCACAAAATGAACGGTATTCGCCGTCCGTCTCAGCCTGCTTTCTTTAACGCCTTTTGTTGCTGCTCCTGCTACATCATTGGTCTGATAAAAAACAGAAGTTTTCATACCGCGATGAGCTTTTTCATCCCTTGAAGATCTGAGTAACGAATGAATATAAAGAGGACAGAAAACGCTCTTTAGTTTTCGCACACTCATTTCTGCCATATCGTCCTCCATTTTCAATAACTCCTTTTTATTTTTTATTTTTTGCTTGAATGCGCCCCCTTTTCCCCGCCTTTTTCTGCATTGGATACCTCAAGAAAAAACGGAACTATTCTTAAACAACCTCGAGAGAAAAACGGCGTTGTCTGGCTCGTATTTGTTTACTTCTTCGACAGAAACAACGCGCTAAAACTGGACAGAGAAAGAATACAGCACAGACACACAGCGCTGTGTCTGTGTGTTGTATTCTTTCTCTGTCCAGTTTTAGCGCGCTGTTTCTGTTGAAAATGATGTACCAACTGGCCCGGCAACTTTCTGTAATGCAGTTTTCGTCTTGTATAAGCATTTTAATTTAAAACTTTGCACAAAGCTCGGTCGCAGTGAAAAGGCAGCTCACAGGGCGTCCGAATGAAAGGGTCGTAAGGGTTTTGTCGCTGTCTCTTGAATGCCTCCGGAGTAAATTCACTAAAAAAGAAGGTTCACACAATGTTGCCGTCTGAGCACGAGTTCAAAGAGCTGTTTGCGTTAGCTGACTGCCTAACAGCGCCGTTTCACGCCCGGATTCACTAGGAACGATACCCACTTAATGCTCGTTCGGTGTTTATTTTTCTCTTTTTATTCCCGGCATGTGTATGTGTATCATGGCCGGTTGTGTTTTGAAGGGCCTTTTGTCAGGCATGAATTAACTTCTAAGGGGACGTTAGGCGCTTACATCGAAATTTAATGTGCCATGCCACGCCATTTTTATTTTATTTTTTATGTACTCTATCTTCGTGTATCCAGTAGTTATGCCAGCACTGTACGACTCGAAATGCGAGGCGACAGAATTCCCTTTCTGAACACCAGTCTATAGGGAGCGTTTTTCGCTCTTTTGCGCAGTTTTTTTTTTTTTTTCGTCGGCACCTCAAACGCTTCTATAGCACTGTCGTTACTATGACGGCAGTGCCTATATTGCCGTCACGTATTCTCATACAGCCTCTCTATGTTTTTACTATTCATGAATCTTGTTTTGCGTTTTTGTATCTTCCCTTTTGTTCTCAGTTCATAAGTTTATTTTTAACTACATCTTTATAATTTAGATACAAACGAAACTTACACTCCGTGGTTCTTTAACAAAATACCACTTATTCTTCAAACGCCTGTATGACCGAAGGTTGTTATTCGGAGCAATGGTCGGCCGAACCCTGCGCCTATAATAAAATTATTAATCAGTAAACTAGTTTTTCAATGTACTGCAGTCGACGCTTGTATACAGCATATATACACTCGTAAAAGTTCAAGTAAGGCCATATGATGACTCACATACACTACCTTTTATGTTTTCAATTATCGGACGTCGGCGAGAATTCGCCTTGGAACGCCATGGTACTCTCGATAATTGAAACAGCCGGCGAGACCTCTGTTGTCTAACTAAACCAAAACAATATTTAAAACTGCACAGTCATTAACGTTGATGAAGAAACATTTACGCGTTTTTAAGGCACTGGTTAACGTCACTAGTTACTTGAACAAATATACTGCAGACCACTGTGCGGCTTCTGTTAGTATCGTAGAAATGCGCACTCTTCTTTTCATGTTTTCTGTTTTCATATAGGTGCCCACCGGCTATGCAGCCTTGCCTTCCGCACTCAAACGGCTACGTGATGATATTTAGTTTCGGTTTCATCAGCTCATTGAGCGGAAACCATGGTAATAACTGAACGCGCATATTACTAATTCTCTGATTTCTGTGCGAGCCTTGTCGTATTTTGTGTGTGTGTGTGTGTGTGTGTGTGTGTGTG
>JAJIZL010023579.1:0-13524 GCA_023969395.1 Amblyomma maculatum | reverse complement strand
CTCAGCATGTTAGAGACCGAAGATGTTGAACGGTAATCAGAAAAAATAAATCTGGCTGAAAGACGCTGGATGCGCTCTAGTTTGATAATGTCTTTATTATAGCACGGGTCCCAAACTACCGACGCATACTCGAGAACTGGTCTGACTAGAGAGCGGTATGCTTCAAGTTTGACGCCACGAGTAGCGCCTTTTAATTTTCGGCGAAGAAAACAAAGCTTATTGAATGCCTTCGTGGTAATATTGTCAATGTGGGTGTCCCATTTGAGGCTGTCTGTAATCTGTGTCTCATCCCGGCTTGATCATGCACATAAAGTCAGCATCACATCGTACAAAACCAAGGCTTGTTCGCAGTCGTTTATTCCCCGCACGTCAGCAGATTGGAATCACCTTCCCGGATCGACAGCCAGCATTCAAGACAGCCTGCGATTCCGTGCCAACTTAGCTCACATTGTATACTCAGGCCCTTAACAATTGTAGTCATTGCTGTTACAATTACCAATGTTATTTTACCTTGCACTTACAACTATATTCTTACTATAGAAGCTAAAAATATATAACCAGGAACATGACGCTTGTATTTTTAACTTTGTTCTATACCCTTTGTTCTTATATTTTTGTAACCACTCCCCTCTGAAATGCCCCTGGCCTTAAGAGTAATCATAAATAAATAAATAAAATGTGGGAAGAAGGAAACCCAGAAAAAAATAAAAGAAAACATAAATAAAGTACGCTTAGGTGGGATGCGCCTAAACGACCGGCAGGAAAAGGCGCTAAACTAACAGTATAGGAGCACGCTTTGCACCTATTTTGAAGCGGCGATGACATAACCTAGAGAGAAAGATAAGAAGACGGAGCAGCTCATAAACACTTCTGCATCCACATTGAACTTCCTTAACTAAACTCTCCTTCGTTAACGGTTTCAGTGAGGGTGCTACTGCGGCTTGTTAATATTTGCTTAATCTTGGCCATCCACACTTCCTTACAGAGCGCTCAATCCACAAAGCAACTGTGTCCAATGTCAGTCATAACGATTGTTTATTTAGACCATTTCCCCGCTTAGAATCCCTGTGACGTTGACCTCTACAGACGCTTGCTACAAGACGACGCCACTATAAAGAAGAAAAAATAAACATCGTTGCCCTTTTAGGAATGACCCTGTCTTTAAACTCGTTTAACAAAGAGTTAATTTTAGATCGCCACTGTCGCCACGTGGTAGCATTTTCACCACTTCAAGAGAATAACGTGGTCTCAGAAACAAGCTATTGTGGGTCGCAAACTCGGGTTACAGTGCAAATTGAAATTTAAAGCTGCTGTTAATAGGGTAGGCCTTCCAAAATTATATGGTCAGAGAGAAAGCTCTCGTGATTGTCAATCGCCAACTGTCAATTAGGGTTAGATCCCGTAAAAGCTCCTTCATAATTATTCGGAGGGCATCCTTACAGCGACGCCTGTTGTTAAGAATGTACAAATTCTAGATCATATGGTTCTCGATGACTCTAAGTATAATCTTTTTGATATGTAGCCTGCAGAAGACCACGTCCGATCAAAATGCACAGTATTGACACGCTTCAGCATTTTACCGGAAACATTTTGCCCAAACGATGTTAAGGAAGAACCAGACTAAAAGCGTAGAAAAAAAAAGCAATTATATCTGGCAAAGTAGTCATGCCCAACACATACTGGAACACACCGTTTTTCGTTACTGGAACCCTGTACGGGAAAATAGATTAGTGACAACCAAGAAGACCTATGAAGGCTCCTCGCATTCACGTTTGCTGTAAATGCATGAATTTCGTCCCTGTTTATCAGCCTGTCGATTGGGACCAACTTCGTCACAATCACTGCCACTGCAGAAAAGATAAAATACCGAACTTTCAAATGGGTGAAATGATTACAGTTGCACAACACATTAACCGGATTTGCCAAGCCGAGCACCTGTTGCAACCTACAAGCCGCCGCTTGACTTTTTTTAGATTTTTTTTTGTCATCCACCGTCCTACACTAGTCTGAAATTATCGAAAATACGGATTGTGCTCCCGCACCAGCATTCACTTTTGCGCTTTAAAGTGACCGCCTTTCGGTCGCCCAAAATTAACGAACAAAAGCGCGAACAAACCCAACCACAGGACAAACATCATGCGGTTGCCAGAGGATATTGTCACGTGGTGGTGACAAGGTCGATAACACAAAGGAAGAGTCGATGTCTGCACTGAAGAAACTCTTTATTGGGCTGACTTGCGCCGGCAAAAGAACTAAGTAACTCGGCGGCGGCGATAGCAACAAACGTGCACATCCATCGTCGAACAGAGAACGCTCGTCACACTCGTCAACGCTCAATTGAAAGGCTGCTCAGAACAATCTAGATAACGTCGCAAACTGCTACCAGCACAAGCTGGAACATAGTAGAAAGTGGCTGGAATCTTCGAGGCAGATCTCGGTGCGTCTTGCGCTACAACGGAACTGATATAGGTGCGACTCGCGACATCGAGCATTAACAAACAAAGAATACAGAACTGATACGAGATCCAGAATAAGAGTGATAAGGCCGTATGTCGGCGGCTGTTAAAAAACAACAAATACAATTTTGAAGGTTTCGCGGCGATATCACATCCGCCTTTACTGCTGATACACGTGGCGCGAAGTACAAGGTTTCATCAGAGCCGTTTAAAGCATTTTGGAGAGTAAGACGTGGCAGTAAGCTTTGACCCATTGGCTGCGCACTCCAACCCGCGGCTTCGGTTCTGCGGACAGAGCACATAGGAGACTTTTCAATTATAAGCTTAGGCTTATGGCTGAATGCTCACAAGATGACCCAAGGAACCGATGGCTACTAGCGCAGGGAACAATGTCGTCAAGACATCAGTCACGCTCCCTATCACAGTTAAGCAGTAGCTTTGCGTCGTCTATTTGCACTGACGCTGCGGCCTAGCGCTCAAAGAATACTGCTTAGAATACAGAAGGCAGCAAGCTTCGGAGGTAAAGTTACTTCACACGGAAATAAATAAAATCGTATTCCGGCGATGGGGAGTGACGACGCTGCTACCATTGCACCGACACTCCATACCAAACCACTACTGGCCACTAAACCACACATGGCCAGACCTAATACAGGCAGTTCAACATATAGAAATGAAACCAAGCGGTGCCATTGCGATCTGAACGTAAGAAGCCAAACGCTAAAACTGAGGCCAACGTGAAGCAAGGAAACTTGGCTACCAAATTGACTGCCTTTGGGATTGTTTTATTGGTCACGCAGCTGATATTCGCTTAACAATGGGCTGTTCGCTGGACAAATAAGGATTCAAACGGTAGGTACGCTGGCCCGCTAACTTACACCCTAAGGCCTTAGACCACATATGGTGATCAGCCACAAGATTAACGGTCAGTTTGTGGGGAATATACGCACATATCAATCCAGTTCGTCGTGCTGCAGTATTGCTCGAACTATGTGATTTAGGGAATAGAATTATTGATGAACATCAGGTGCTCATGGACCTTCAATTTATTTATGTTCATCAATCTTTGTAGGAAGAAATGCGTATCTGCTACGGAACGTTTCGTGCATACCGTCTCTCTTAGCATAACCGGCAAAGAATTGAGTATACCGCCACTGTCAAGCGCAATCATCTGTGTAGCTATCAGGTAGAACTAAATGCCCAAAGCATCCTCGAGTACGATGTCTAGTTCCACTTACATCCACAATATGACATTGCATGATGCACACCAAATTTGAAACGGACACGCTCGAGTGTTGGTGACGAACTTCCTGAAAGGATACTGACGCCTCAAATAAGACCCATTGATTTCTTTTCCTCGACGATCACGCAAAAGAACCGAGACATCGTGGCCTTCTCGACCAATTTCTGAAGATTAACCTAATCAAGGTTATCAGCCCACATTCAACAGCAACTCAGACTGCCCCGTAGCAGGTAGCACCAGATGAGCACTCTTCTTCATAGTTTCAGCGAGTTAGTTTCGTCAGGGCTGAAGCCATGAAAAACGTCGTTTGTCAAGCACCGCATTATCACTGATGAACACTCATCACCTCTGTGTTGAAGCCTTTACCATTTATAGTTGCGACAATGCCAGGCCTTCTGCTATTATTAGTAAATCAACACTTCTGGACAAACTCATCCAACAATTGACATGGTCATGGGTAGCCCAAATCGATCTAGAGAAAAGGAAGAAAAAATAGTAGGCACACTTTTATGTTTCGGCAATTTCAAATGCTTAATGAACATGAGATGCCTATTCTTGCCCCGCATCGGCGATACAACATACCGGCTCTGCAATGCTTAGTATGTCTTATCGATGATCCTGAAGAGGGGCTACTAGCATAGTGAAGTCGCCACCAGATCGCGAGGGGACTGCGTTCATTACACCGGAACGGCTTTTCGACTTCATTTAGGTTCAGTCCAGCAGCAGCTCAGTAATAGCAAGTAATGTATCCTGCACAACCGTACTGAAGTGAGACATTAGTCTGGTATACTAGAAAACGCCATTGCGTTTCCTTCTAGCCATGAAGACCACGTCAAAAGGTTTCGGATAAATCTCGACTTACGCTAAAACCAGAGAAGGTGCCACGTAAACTATGAGCAGCTCTTGTTTATTTTTCATATTGTAAGCAAGAATGGAGTCCTAACCCTCAGAAACCAAGTGTTATCAGACTGGTTTCACAATCGTATGAGAAGGAAACGTTGTCTAGATTTCTTAAAATGTGCGCGTTTTGGCGACAAACTTTCCCATTTCCTGCATTGAAGACCATTAACCCGGCTTGCCAGAGGAGAGATGAAAATCGCGCTTCAAGTGCCCCATTCGTAAACCTTCCAGGACGTTAAGCACCGCTTAGAGGTCCCTCGTGTTCTCACGCACTTTGGTGCAGACAGCGAGACTGTTGTTCATATCGACGCAACCAGCGTGGGTGCAAGCGCCGTGTTGTTCAAACAAATGACGGAGCCCTGAAAGCTATTGTGTACCAAACAAACCACAATTCTTGTGACCAAATTGTGCGAGAAAATTCAGGCCTTTAGGTGTAGGGTGACACCAGGGCACCTCAGGATTGCCCACACTTTGCACCGAATATAAGGGCAGTGTAATTTGCCGCGGTAAGCCGCCTCCGCTGCACCTCACGTGGAAACCTGCCGTGAGTGTTAGCCACGTGAGACGACCCTAAATAGAAAAGCTAGGCTACTCAGCCTCAAGGCGCATCTGCCCAAGCCCCTTGAACAAATTTGGATACATCTCTTCGGTCTCTTCCCACCTTCATCAAAGGGCAAAAACTGGAACATTGTAGCTGCAGAATGCCATCAACGCTATGATGACGCACCAGCCTGGCAACTGAAGTATCATTCGAAGCAGGAAGTTTTTTTTTATTTTATTTTTTATTTACAAATACTGCAAGCCATTACGGCCCATGCAGGAGTGGTGCAAAAACTAGCTGCCAGCTTGATTCATCATACACATTGCTCAAGACCATAAAACATGCAGAGAAACACAAAAATCTTGGAGAAAACAATGGTGAATGATACAATTACAGACTACAAATTTTAAAAAATTACATGAGATAATCTTAGAGTTCCTTAGCGAAATTATTTGATTCCGTTATTTTTACCGACAAGGAATTCCAATCTGCAATGGTTCTTGGAAAAAAACTTAGTTTGAATGCTTCCGTGCGCGCAAAAATTGGGACTAAGGAATTATTGTGGCTATGTCTGGTTTTTCGTGCTGTTGATCGCTTTATGCAATTACTTGAAACTAAGCTTACCTTACCTGTAAGAATTTTGTACAAAAATATTAACCTGCTAACTTTTCTACGAGTCTGTAATAGAGGGATACCGCGTTGCTTCATCATAAGTGATGGGGAATCTAGCCTTTTATATTTGCTGAATACAAAGCGAATAGCTTTTCTCTGTACCCGCTCCAACTGATTTATATCTTTTTTGTTATGAGGGTCCCAAATTATCGCCGCATATTCGAGCTTTGTCCTAATAAGTGCATTATAGGCAAGCAACCTTGTTTCAATCGGAGACGTTTTAAGTTTCCTTTTAATAAACCACAATTTTCTTAATGAAGAACGGCAGATATCTGATATGTGACGGGACCATGAAAGATTGCTCGCGAGTGTAACACCGAGATACTTATAAAACTCCTTAACTAAGCTGTCCTGAAGCTTATAAGAAAAAATGCTGGGCGTCTTTTTTCTAGTGATCCGTAATAGCACCGTTTTCTCCACGTTAAGTTCCATGCCCCATACCTTGCACCATTTGTCAATCTCAACAAGTGCATTTTGCAATAGAGCATGATCATCCGTGGATAAAATTTCTTTAAAAACAACACAATCATCAGCAAATAATCTGATAGACACATCGTTATTGAGTACATCAACCAAGTCATTAATATAAATTAAAAATAAAAGCGGGCCTAACACACTGCCCTGTGGGACACCAGAAGAAACGCGCAGTACAGCCGATAAACCCCCAATGTCAACAAACTATATATGTTCTATTGCTAATATATGCCCTTATCCACTGAATTATATCGTGCGGCAGTCCAATTTTCTCTAATTTATACAGCAATTTTGTATGTGGCACCTTATCGAGGGCTTTGCAAAAATCCAAAAACAACACATCAATTTGTCTGGATACATCAAGCACTCGCGAGAATTCATGAACAGTAGACACCAGCTGGGTGACAGTCGACATGTTCCTTCTAAATCCGTGCTGGTGTTTCGTCAAGATATTATTTCTATCAAGAAATTCATGCACATAATTGGCTACAGCATGCTCCAGCAACTTGCAGCAGACACTGGTTATTGACACTGGGCGGTAATTAGTTACTGAAAGGCGATCACCTTTCTTAAAGATAGGAACAACGCGTGCCTTGCTCCAATCTTGTGGTATCTCTGCCTTTTGAATAGACAAGTTAAAAATATGCGTCAGAAAGCCGGACACTTGTTCCGCGTAGCGTTTTAAAAACATGTTTGGTATCTCGTCAGGTCCGGTAGCCTTTTTAGGATTCAACTTTATTAACATAGCCAAAGCCCCTTCTCGTGTTACTACTAACTCGCTAGGGTCGCTAGGAGCTGATACCGGAATCTGGTACTCATCATTCGGGGAATAAACGCTTTGGAAATAACTATTTAGGTGGTTAGCTATCTCTGTTGAATTTGTTATCTCTTCATTTTCTACTTTTATTTTCAAAACTTCTTCTTTACTCTGACCTAGGTAACGCCAGAACTTGCCTGGATCCGATGTAATGAAATCTGCAAGGTTTTCATTAAAAAATTTGTGCCGAGCTTGATTAACGTCTGTTAAGAGCTTTTGTTTACGCTCCAAAAATTCGCTCGTACCCGTTTTACCCTGCTTTCTTAGCCTCTTTATTTTACGTTTGGTGTGTATAATATCCCGTGTATAATATCCCGCGTGTATAATATCCCGCGCGTATATATACAAAATGCAGTACTTTATGCCGCACAAGGTATTCTTTTCGGACAGAAGCACAGCACTTGCGGCTGAGTTCAGCCAGACTGTAAGAAAAGTCATACAAGCTATTCAATAACAAGAGCATACTATTCGCAGGTGAAAAACCTAATGTGCTGGTCAGAAAACGGTTGTGGGCAAGATTGCCATCTATCAAGACATTAGATCCATCCTTGTGTACAGGGTCTTCGCCTATAACACTATACTCCAGAATGATTATGGCGGAGAAACCATGATGGCCTTCGGTATCCTTATATCCATTATGAAGAAACTCAGCCGTCTCCACAAGGATGAAGCTCACACAGGAAGCCCCAGTAGCCCAGCTGTACCCCAGCTACGCACCGATTCTCGACAACAATGAAAGAAGGCAAGCGAGTAATTATGAATTAACTACCATCCTAGCGCAGCCATTGCAAAGAAAACTGCATAACTTGCTTTGAAACGTCGTAGTTTAATGGAAACTGTAACAATAATTGCGATAACATTCAAATGCAAGAAATGCTTAGTTCTTTTTGTGAGAAATTCTAGTTTCATTTAATACCACTTACTCGAATCTATGATTTACAGTTGTCAAAAGCGCTGCGCACAACCGCACCGCAACCAATCAAATCGGGAAACACTTCTTGGCGCTCCCTACACCGTTGTCGTCACATGTGCATTCTGGTGTCGCACACTTATTGGATGTATTGGATGCTCTCATGTGAAGCAGGCTGCACGGGGCTCTTCCGACTGCTTTCTTAAATTGTGTTTATTCTTTACTCACTCAGCAGCCTGCGTTGAGATGAATGGGGTATGAGAAGCGTTCTATTCAAACGGCGATGTTTTCTGTTAGCGCAGCGAGCAAAACAAATTATTCAGTTGAGTCGAAGAGTGATGAAAAACACACTGATCGAGCGCGTTTTCTAAGCTTAGTTAATAGCATTTCAATGTCTCTTTAGAGAAACATTTCATCAAATGGGAGGTGCGAATAATTGAAGACAACATTCCCGGGTACGGCCACTCTACATGCTGATGATAGGCTGAGAGTGAATGAACTAACTCGAAGTGGCAACTGCGTGGGTACAATGATTAGGTAAAAGGTCCCCAAGGTAGATTACATTTTTATTACAAAATTGTTGATTCGGTACCACCCGAGGGAAACTACCGAGAAATGACTAAACTTATGAGCCCCACGTCCTTGTTCTAGCTTCGAAACCCGTCCAAGGAAGAATGTTTAGCTTCGATGTTTTGGAAAAAGTTGCATTGAATTTCTTTGTAGCCGTCAGATTGCAGTTGGGCGAACTCTGAGTATTTACCACTTTATTACAAATCTACTTCACCTACGGATATTTCTCTAAACTTTGGATCAACTAATATTCAAGAGATGCATACTACGCGCTGTTTGATTGACTCTGGTTTGGGACGCCGATTCACTGTCACTAAGTGGAAAGCTTGCACGCGGACATATTCGTCCAAGCAATGCGCTTGGTCGCATCGACAAAACTAGAATACAAAGACATTATCAAAGTACGCTGCCATGCACACTCAGAAATCGCAATAATTTGCACCTGGAGAGCTATAATCTCGTGCTAATTGACCTCTCGATGTTTATCTGATGTTTGTTTCCCTTGGAAGCATCGAGATGATGTTCATTAAAGGGCAGCGCTCTTGCTCAGGGCAATGCGATGATTAGAAATGTCAATGACATTCGTATATGTATCACAAGTGCTTCGCAACGTCAAACCTCTGTTTGTCCAACACAGCAGTCGAAGGCGCCTTAATGTTTTTCAGGAAGCAGCTGGGCACTTCGCAAATGAAAATACGCTCCGACGGAAAAATGAATTCAGTACCCAGGGGCAACTACCCCGCCGGACAATAACTTGCGGCCATTAGTGATGCCCAGTTTTGCCAAAGCTAATACAAACTTAGGCTTCCTCAACAGAACAGTAAAGGTTGTCAAGTCAAACAAAATTATCTGCATATGAATGAGTGGTGCACCTTTGATGGAGTACACATGCGAGGCGTAGGATTCGAAAAACAAAGTGGTATTACTGGAATTGGAGCATATTCATTCCGTTTCATAATTTCCGGCTTCAGGTGGCCAGAGTCAGTAGCTCCATTGTAAAGCAGATACAATTTACCGCTCATTTCGCTTAGACGGAATCAAACATCTGTATTGTAATAACAATATTATGATAACTGTAGAGATTAATAAGCCATGTTCGTCAGGGAACTTGCACCTCGCAATAACAACCACACTCAACATGTCAAAAAGTTCAACGCTTTCAAAGCTTGCTTTCAATAATATTACCTTCCGCTTACAGTGCACTACTGTAATCAGCTGCTTTCTGACGTGGTGTCAGTAGTATATTCTCATGATGAGCTTTCCTCTCTCTGTTTTATGGTTGTGTGTGTAGCATCAAGCAAATATTTTGGATATGTGTGTATTTGCTTCTAATGCTATTTTGTTAAAATGCATGAATTTACTCCACTCCTGCCCGAGTCCTGAAAAGGAATGGTATTGCGCAAAAAAAAATAAATACAAGGAAAACTTGAATTTTTTTTTATGTCCAGCACTGCTCGATCACGTAAAAGGTAGGCAAGTAGCGCGCAGCAAATGATGACGACAACGTAGAGCCCCTACTGTGGGCGGCTTCTTCAGAGGGTTAGCTTTGGGGTTATCTCTATAGCGTTTTAGTGTCGGCTTATGATATTTCCTCATGTTTGGTATCAGCAGAAAGGTAGCCCGCTCCAGACACTGAGCTGGCGATCTGTTCGTAAAACACTGTTCGTAAAAGGCCGAAAACTAGGCAGATGTACGGCGGCCTGTTTACCAGCAGCATCGTTCGTCAATTCCCAGCCTAGTATTGCTGGAATTGCTCCAAGCGATTCCCAGAGAATTGCTTGGAGCATTGATTGATAGCTGATAATATGTTTCGTCTTGCGTGAATCATTTCATGGAAAGCAACAAATGATTTACCAAGTACTCCCTCATTACAAGGAGGCTCCCAATCTTTTTAATTAGTTCAAAGTCGGAGAGGGCAAATACGTTAGGCAAAATGTATCGAAGGGATGCTAGTGCCGTGTATCTTGATGCGGCAAAATACATTATAGGAAAGGAGGCTTTCGCTATGAGCGCGATGAACATCTCCCGCAGGGTAGCAGCTACGGTGGTCACGGGCCGCTTAAAAGAAGCCGCAACAGCTTAGGAATTGTTCAAAATGGAACTAGCACCATTCTTAGTGATTCCAAAACGGCCCTTCGCAACTTCACCAGGGGTCGTATCTCCGCCACTGCATTCAAAATGCTTAGCGTGTTGCCAAAATATAGGAACGTAGTGGATCTCGTATGGATCCCGTCTCACTCGGACATCCCGGGGAACGAGGCCGCTCACCAATATGCTGGAGGTTTTGTCAGCCGAGCTGGTGAGGGGATCTCGGTCGCGGGTATCCGACGGGGCGAGTAACTGGATACATATCAGGCCATTACCACCTATTACAAGGATCTCAGAGCAAGCCTGCCTCCTCTGCACGCTTCCTTCAGCCGCGGCTGCAAACGCGGTCGCAGCGAAACCCCTGAAAGTGTATCAAAATCTTTCTCGACATTGTAAATCCGTACTGCCAATTGGGCGGCAAGCCTGCTACCTTAGACTATATAATCTGGAACTGCACAGATGATCCGAATTCGGCAGATCTAGCTCCATCTTCCTCGCTGGAACACTGGGAAGCTGTTCTCGCCAGCCAAGATCCAGACGTCCAGTCCTGGGAATCGGCAAGAGCGCAATAGGTCGCTGACAGACTTGCACTGCCGGCCACCTGGAGCAGCTGAATGCCACGGAAGAGGAAAACTATCGCTGACAAATAAAGTTTTCTTACTCTGGCAGGGGAAAAAAAAAAGCACCGTTTCTGTCACATTTGCTATGGAGAGGCCTGAACCCAGCAGTGTAGGAAGGGAGTAATTTTATTTATATTATTCCGCGCATCAACCATTCCCAAGTCTGCGAAAGCGTGGGTGCTCGGAGAGTTCCACACGAGAATTCTACCAGAAAAATCTGCTTCTGGTGGAGATGTCTGGTCTTCCGAAAAGGATGCGGTGGTGTAAGTCCGATGCATTGCTGATGACCTTCCTGCATGCGACACCTGCCCCATAGCGACAGTATGCTGCTTGGCAGGACTGAAAAGAAAAAGAGCGCCGATAAGAACACTGGTATGTTTTCCTAAATATACAGTAGGAAGCAGCCGCAAACAAATCTAGGTGGTTGAACATCAATCTCACTCGTAGCGTTGTGGCTGTCTCTGTCCATATAGAAGGAAGAACAGGAGCCTGGAGCAGCAGTAACGTTCAGTCAGATTCGTAATCTCAGCAAACCTTCACGTCATGTATACCAGTCGTATCAATGCATGAGAGCCTAAATTGATTCAATATTAAGGCGAACATTTCCACCAGCGAGATCTGCTGCTCGTTCAAATTAGGGCTTTTTCTTGCTTTCAATTCCGCTTTTCTACACAAAGGCCTGCCGTGGTTGTGCAGTGGTTACTACGATGACTGAGTACCCCGATTGGAAGCCGACCACTTGCGGCTGCGTTTCGATGGAGGCGCAACCAGAGTCGTCTGTGTGCTGTGCGATGTCACTGTGTGTGTGTGTGTGTGTTTGGCTGTAGGAAGAAGGAAAAGAAAATGCGCGGGCCTGCTACTGGTTCTATAGCTGAGCCACCTCCGTTGCCTCGTGCAGAAAAAAGAGGAAAGAGAGAGGCAAGAAAAGGAAGAGGGAAAGAAAGACGCGCGCCGTCCACCACCGAAGTGGTGGCGTGTGCAATGACGGCCTACAACGGATAAAAATTCAGTGGCAGGCTAGCCCCCGCCGCAAGCGGCGGTGACCTACCTGCCCTGTCACTGCGCCTTAAAGATCACCTGGTCGTGAAAATCAATCCGAAGCCCTCAATGGTGGCTTCTCTTTCCCTCTTTCAACATTTCCTCCCCTTTCCTGTCTTCCCTTACGCAATTGTTTGATAGATAAGGCTCCTTTTCTTTCCTGTAAGCCACCTATTAAAGCGAAAGACTACGCCATGTAGAGCCAAAGTCCCTTTGAGGAGCCGGAGACGCTACTGCGCATGCGCCGAGCAAGAGGTGCGCCGTACATGACTTCAGGGTTGCGCACCCGTCGCTGCCACCGCCGACACCGCAGCCTCACAGCGCCGAACAGTGCACCGCTCGGCCGCCACCGATTCCACAGCCTTGCTGCCCGTGTTGCGCACCCGCAGTAACTACAGATGCGACATTCATTACGTCAGAATTGCGCTGCCGCACATACTCAGTAGCTACAGATGACATTTTACTCAGCCACTAATAAAAACAGGATGAGAAGGGTTCGTTCATTAAATGAACGATAGATGAAGTTGAAAGCCCACGCGTCTACTGCGACTGACATCAACGGCGACTATGAAAAGCCGCCCCGACGGATCCCGAAGTTTCGGCCTAGTATAAGGCGAGTCGGCCACGAGACCGAGAACCACAGAAAGGCGAAAGGTGCCGAAATCAACAAAAAGTGTGAAGAACGACTTGGCAAAAGACGACGCCGAGAAATGGAAAATCACCGACAACTAGCCGCGAGCGGAGTCACCTCGACCTCGAAGTCGCCTCGACGTCTGCACAGGAACAACAGCTAATGGAAATCGCATTGCGAGAGATGCAACTGCCTATTCAACGAACCATTCCAAGGACTATGACGATTGCCGAGGTCGGATATGTTGCGGCAATCGGAGCTGCAACACCCGGTGTAGCCCTCAATGGAGCACCAGTTGTTACGAGGGGTAACGACGGTTGACAGCAGTGCCGCTTGGTCAATGGATAAAGCGCCACCTAAAACCATTGCAGTTTTAGCTATCGCAGCACTAGCTGGGGTAATCGCAGTGTATGTCTTTGCTAAATGGGGGACAAACAGAAGGTAAACAAGCTGCGAATATAAAGAGCATTAGTACGTGGAATCGTTCGTGCAACCTTCCTCGACACACTACGTCTGACCGGAGCTAAACAGAGTAATTTTACTACGAAAATAGCGTCAGATTTT
>JAJIZL010023575.1:0-34083 GCA_023969395.1 Amblyomma maculatum | reverse complement strand
GTTCGTACACAGACAACATAAATGCCCAGGCTGGTATCAGGGGTGACAGCGGACGATGTAGCTCAGGTGGAGGAGCACCGGACGCGATATTCGGAGGTCGTGGGTTCGGCTCCCACCATCGACACGTTGTTTTTTCTTCTACTTTGTGTTTAATTGCCTTTCCTCTAGACAGATTGTATTACTGATTTCTGTGATTGTCCGGGTAAACATTGAAAAAGGAAAACGTGCAAAGGGACATAAAGTGCCAACCCCAACGCTTTCCTTGACCTCGCCGACTGTTGGCTTCTTTGCTTCATATATATATATATGTGTTTTTGTGTGTGGGTGGGGGGTAGTTTAATTGGCAATACAAAACACCTCCTACTCAAGAAAATATTTTGTGGGTGAAATACTGACTTTCGTCTCCGGCACGCATGCCACATCGGCGGTAGATTCAATTTTAAGGTTGAATTTGCTTTCAAAAGTAAACTTCATCTTCGGGCCTAAGCATCGTATCTTTAAACGAACTCTCTTCCTGCACTTTACAGTCGAACGCAAGACTGGGGCTAAGATAAGAAAACTAGAAGAATGCAGTTTCAGTAGATAAAAATGCGCGACAAAAATATATTGATCATTGAGTCATCATGGCAAGCCTGGGCTAGTTAATTTCTGTGCTTTGGCATGTTTTGTGGACTGTTTACCACGGTTACAAAAATAAACACTTGAGCCAAATCTTATGCACACGAGAGCCTATTAAGCGAACGCTGCCAGACTATCGACTAGAATTTATATATGAGCTACTGTTTCTCAGAGAACAAATCTGATAGGCACTCTCGAGGAAGTTAAGAAATTACAAGTTTAAAATTTCTACCAAATTGTGCTTGCCAACGCTTGCTAAATCGTTTGGGCCGTTAGCACAGTCCGGATTACTTTGATGCCCTCATGTAATGGAAACAGTGCCCGGCAATGTGCAGCGTAGACTATATAAACGAATAAGACACTCGAAGAGGTGCGCTAAGCATCATCACTTTGATGTTACCAAAATACTAGAAATACCAAGAGCTTCGGTAAACCATCATGTATACAGCTAACACAAAACCTTCTTCAACACAGCCCTAAATGAAAGCATCTCTTGAATCATTTCCAATCCAATCACAAAACAAGGCACTGATAAAGTCTATAAGAAGGCCTATGACAGAATTATATGTTTGCTGAGTGCAGAGCGTATGACGTAATTTGATACCTTTTCTCATGTAAGAGAGGGCTCGTGAGGGTTCGAAAATGTCAGATTGTTTGTTTCGTTTCTGATGGGGTCTATTATATTGTTTTTTCATATCTTTCGAAGCACTTGTGTCGATTTTAATTAAGTTTCACTTCGCCGCGCCATTTTCGTGCGATATGAAGAAGAGAAAAACTGGATAAGTAGCTTCTTACTAGCTATCGCTGCAGCTCGAGACTGATGCACCAATTTATTACCTTACAACTTAAACGCGTGCCGAACACGCAATTTGCAACTGTAACAAGCAATCAGTACTGAAAAAGTAATCACATTGGAAGAAAAATACTTGCTCTACAAGGCGCCTTTGGCCTAATAATCTTTTTTTTTTCATGTAGACAATCCCTTTTTCTGGCAGACTGAAGCTTTCGTTCTGCCTGCAGGAGGTGCAGCTACTAGTTGGGCCTCTTTCTAATTTTTACGCTGGTTTACTATTCTGCTTTTCTTCTCTGACTTGTTTTCTTGTTGTCATCAACTTGTATATATAGTAGAGCTAATTTTTTACGTCACGTTCCCTCTTATTTTGCTTGTATTGTTAAAATGTGATGACACTATTTAATGGTTTGACGATGTTTTGATGATGGCCCACGCCTATGTAATGCCCACTAGGGCCTTTATAGTAATGAACTGAAATGGAATGAAATGGTCAAGTGAAAAAAAAAATGGCTGAGGCTTAGCTTGGTTAAGCCTGGTCAGATGCGAAGCATATTGATTGCTAAACTAGACTTTCCATGGTTACACTTGGCTAAACTTTTCTTTCCTTGGTTACACGTGCTTTTACACGGCTTATACTTGGAATGCACAATGTTTTCCCATCGCATAAAACTAGGTAATAGCATGACTCGTTCATCTGTAACTGTGTTACCGACACGCACAACGAACATGTCGTCCCCCAGGGCAACGATACTCGATTGCCACTACGCGAATATGTACGCAAAGCAAAAGCTCTCCTCTGTCGTGACGTAAGCGTATCACGTGGTGTTATGTCACCATACTACGTGGTCCGCACGGCGTCCAACCGCAGCCGACGGCGCGAGCTGGACCCCCGTCTCTCCTCTGTCGTGACTTCAGCGTATCACGTGGTGTGACGTAGCATTCCATATTCTTTGCACGGCGTGTAACCGTCACGAAGGGCTGTGGTTTACCTCTAGCAATATTCTTCGCATAATATGGGTGCATATAATCGAGCACGTTAAGGACGCTGCATTACTCACTAAAGCAAGTGCCCATGAAACCAAACCATGCATATGCCTGGAAGGAAATAATGAGGTAGACACACTGGCAAATAGACATATCCTACATACGTAGCATTCCATGCCATCCGGTAATGTGCAGTTATGTCCGTTGCAGTCCTGGGAGCATCCTATGGAACGCTGACGTAAAAATACAACAATCAGCGAAGATATGAGCTTTTGTAGAAAAACGTGCACACGACTTAAAGTTTGCTTTTCTTCATCTGCAAAAAACATAACTCCGGCAGCGAGGTTTCAATTATCGTCTTTGACATGTCTCTTTTTTCTTCATGGCGAGCTGCAATGGGTTCTGGTTTAAAATATTTTTCAGTGCTTTACCAGCGGAACAAATGATTCTAACGCAAAGTAACGCTTTTAGTATGGCTAAACACAGTAATGCTAGAATTACACGTCTTGACTAGGATCTGAAGATGATCACGAGTCATAAATAAAATCCAACGCTACAAACATTAGTCAAAAAGATGCACACAGCGAGAACGCCTTCCTGTTCACCATGTTCATTCCACGCGTTTCCGTTCTTGGCGCTGATTTCTAAGTGTAGTTCATACCAGCACGCCATACTTGCAATCCCCTGTCGATGAAAACTGGGAGTCTGACAGTTCCCCGTTCTCAGGTGAAATATTTCTTTGACAGTTACCTCTACTCTACGTCTTTGCTGATTTATCTTATCGCTGAGACGGAAACCTTGCTTTTGTAAAGAAGTATGCATTTCAGTAAATGTTGAAAGTACACACTCATGTGAAACCTCATATATTACATGAGAACACAACGCGTCTTAGCAACACAATTAAAAATCATACTTAAAATTGAATATGAAAACTTCGTTAGAGTCGCATTTTAGTCCTATATTCATGGTGTTGTAGAGTCCGCACTGCGAAGCCTGCGAGTGCAGAACAATAAGACCACAATATTTTGTCTGTATAGCTGATCATCAGGCACATATTTCATCACGTATGGCATTGGTTGTGCCTTGTACAAATCACACATTTTAGAGCGGCAGTTATTTCAGCCTATCCTTGTGTTTGCTCCGTCTACAGGTCTAACTGCTTCCAAGGTTAATTTTGTTCGGTTTAGGGTTTAACAGACAAACTCCACTCTGGCTCTAAGAGACGCCGTATTTGAGGTGCTCTGAAAAGTTCGACTACATGAGGCTCTTTAGCTAGCAATGACTTTGCAAAGCCCACGAGAGCCTTGATTTTCGTTCCCAACAAAAAGGAGCAGCGGCGTCCAGTTTTATTCCTCATCCTTATGTTGAGCAGTCGATGCTTCAACAAATTATTCACCGCATAGGGTCCAGACGCGAGGGGAAACAAACGAGGGCAATTAAAGACAGAAATGGGAAAATTGGAGAAATGTAGAAATGTGCAAATAAGAGAGTATACAACTGAAAGACTGCAGGTAAAAACGTTGCTCTCAATCTCTCCATTATGATGCATAACATTCCCAATTGGGTAATTACTCCCTTGTTACAAATCTACTCCTCCTTGGAGGATTCCTAAGTTTTTGGCCAACACTGTGCAATATTATCCGCATCCTTGCCCCAAACTTACCTGTATATAGCGCGACAGCTAGGATTTCTAAGCTATGGGATTAGGAGATCTGCCTGTGACCAAACGAAGCATTCTAAATATAGGATATTGTGACATCTTACAATATCCGGGAAAACTTATTCAGCAGATTGAAAGGCGATATCTTATCTTCCATGGAGATTTCTAGTGACGAAAAACAAAGTGCGAAAAGCAAATTTACTCTAGAGAAGATGGAACATGACGAGAATTTTTCAGATCGTGATCTGTACAATGTTCATGGTATATTACCTTATTTCATTGTAATAAACACCATGCTGCAGAAATAGTGTAGGTTAGAGATTGGCATGGCAGTGTAGTGGCTTGAATCTTGTAGTGGCCACAACTTATATTTAATTATTACTTTATAGTATACACGTTATTTCATTACTGCGAGTCATTAGTCGGCGCTTTGTGCTCTAGAATTAGGGCCGCTGGCTCACACAGCAAAATTCGAAATGACAGCTCTGCCTCGTTTCACGCAGATCCTAACTGCCTGTCTAGTTTGAAAGATATGCCTGATTTTTCAACAAGAATAAATTGTATATCGAAAGGGCAAAAAATGCAGTTTAGATAAAGAAGGCTTTCGAAACTTTGAACAAACGATGGGGTCTACAGAACAATCGCGCAGCGGATCGAAAGCAAAATTAGGGCATTGGAGATACTGCCCGCGAAGGCCCATCACGAAATTACTTAGGTGAAAATATGGTCTCAAGAAAGGGTACTTAATTATGTGCCCAATCTAATTCGTTTTAAATACATTGTATGCGTATGCAGGCTATTGGTTAGAATGCTTCCACAAGGAACATGCCCCTTAAGAGGTAGTACGAAGCTTGTGACGCACTCTTTGGTTGTGAGATGCTGTAAGTTTGGCCTGATGTCACTACACTAGAGGGATTGCTCAATCACTGTGACATTCACTGCAATGCTTGCATCTCGTAGGCGCAATCACTGACAGGGGTGTTGTGCTCACGCATCTCTTCGCCACATCCTGTCTAGAGCGTCCACCAGAGTTAAAAATGCGTTATAATGAGGACGTTCATAAAAAAAAAATGTTGGGTTCGTGTGGCAGTGTGCAGGGCAGTGGAAATCAGGCCAAAATTCTGCCCTACTTGCAGCTTCGGCCCGGGGCAATAATAAATCAGCTTAGCGTGCCGTAATTATCATGCGCGCATAATACAGTCGAAGCCCAAGATCATGCCTGTAAATACAAGCGCCAGCCTATGATTAAACGCCTGCCCTATTTGTGGCGTATACCCAATGACTGCTGATTTCGTATGTCTTTATAGGGTTTAACATCTCAAGTCTGATAAATGCCTAAGTGTTTATATATGAATGGCTCCGAACCACTTGTACCTAGAGTTCATTGCGTACACTTGCATCTCAAAGCAAAAAGGCTCCCTTCGTTTTTCACCATTGAATCGCCGCCTTTGTGGCAAGCATCAAATATAGGTTCTAGGGCTATAGAGTCGTGCACCCTAGCGGGGCGTTTCAGTTGGCGGGGCGACTAATAACTAGTTGACATAATATTGTCACGCACGTCTCGCGGTTTTGTATTGGAGGAAGATGAGGGGTTGCAGGAGAAGCTGAAGAGGAAGAGGAAGCTGGTTTGGTTCGCTCTGGGTGGGCTTACGAGCAGCGCATATAACACGCGCCATGTAAATAAACCACGTAACAACTGTGGTGGAGGTGCTGGGTGTCGATCACAACGGAACCTCTCCTACCCCGTCGAAGCAGAAGAATAGCTGGGCTACCCCCTCTACTGACGGAGATGGCGCAATCAGATGTTCCAACGCAGCCAATGCCAGCGGCTCAACCAACCACCACACAGCCCTATCGGGAACCCCGGCACTTCTATGGCAAGCCCAGGGAATACGTGGATGACTGGCTCACCCACTACAATCGGGTGAGCAAATGCAACCGCTGGGACGCGAAGACCAAGTTGGTGAACGTAGTATTCTTTCTTTAAGAACGGGCGCTAACATGGTTCGATAATCGTGAAGCATTCCTTGTCACCTGGGATCGCTTCATGGAAGAAATGACAGCCAGGTTTGGCAATGCCGATGCTCAAAAAAAGAGCGCCGAACAGACTCTGGCAAAGCGAGCGCAAGCACCAGGCGAGACCTGCACAACTTAGAAGAAATCCTCAAGCTCTGCAGAATAGTTGATGCTCGCATGACTGAGGAAGACAAAGTGGGCCACCTCCACAAATGAATAGCGGTAGACGTATAAAGTTTTCTCATCTGAAAGGATGATTTGAATATCACCGCTGATGTTACCTGACACCGCCGCACGTTTGAAGGTTTGAAGCGACGCCGTATTATCCCCGAGTTTGGCCGGCTGCTGAATGTCACAATTGTCGCCAGTGTGGATCTGCCTGAAGCGACGAGCATGGCAGATACAATTCGACAGATTGTCCGCGAAGAGCGTCGGAGGCATCGCGATATTGGGGGCCAAGGCACCACCAGTCTATAGTGGAATCTCTTCGGCAGACGATTGTCCACCTTCTGCTTGTTATGCTCCTTCTGAGACATCTCCTTGGGACATGTGATGCACTGCTGCTCATGGCGAGAACATTCAACCTGCTAACATCAACGCCTACAACAACCTGCACGCTCTTCCTCCTCGTCGATATCCAGACAATGAAGCGTTCGGCCCAAGGCACGATGAGCCTTACTCATCGCGTGAATGTGAGCCGCCGGTGTGCTATACCTGTGGAATGATAGGCCACATTTCGCGTTTTTGCCGCAATCGCCGTCCATACCAGCAGTATCGCCGACAGTGGGTGAACTCCCGTACAAGGTTTCTCGCTGACAATGCTTATCCATATAGAAGACTACCTGGCCGTAATGAGCACAGAGCCACACCTAGCCGACAAGAGCACAGAACGGCGCTGAACCGAAATGAATCCCCGGCCTCTGAACGCAGCCTTACTCTACCATCTCGGCGCTTACGACGCTCACCTTCTCCCCGACGACGGTCGCCACATCCGGGAAACTAGTGAGTGCGGCCGATGGAGGTGAGGTCGCAAATGATTCTAGTTTACCTATGCCTCTGCCCTTTCAATGTTAAAGAATAGAATTGAAGTTTTTGTGGACGGTCTACGTGCTGTGGCATTGGTGGACACAGGTGCAACCGTTTCTAATAGAAGCCTCGCTTTTAAAAACTGCCTTGGTCGTAAAGTTATGTTTGTTTGAGATAGAGCGACGACACTGTGTGGTGTGGGTGGCTAACCGCTTAACCTACTTGGAGTCTGTTCCGTGAACTTGGTAACCGCCGGTCGCACATTCCGAACCGACTTTCGCAATGGGGACATTTCTGTGAATACTCGCTTTGTGTGAAAATTCGCTGACCAATACTAGCACGCTTTTGGTTTTGGACGACATTGTTATTCCTGAGATGTCAGCAGTGTTTATACAAGTTGTTTGTTCAAGCTGTACGAGTGATGCTTTCGACGCTGTAGTTGAACCACTCACTCTCAACTGCGTGAAGAAAAATGTTCTGATTCCCCGTTGCATCGTTTCAGTCAAGAATTGCTATTCTTCTTTGAGGACGGCGAACTGCTCTAATGAGCCGGTTGTATTACCACGTGGCCTCAAACTGGCCAACTTCGACGACGACGCTGTTGAATCAGTGGCAGAGCTCGGCACAGACAATTCCAAGCCTACCGCATGCTCCGAAGTAGATAAGACAAAATTTCTTGCCATGATTAACAAATCCCTGCCAACAAGTGACCGTTACAGTTTAGTGGAAGTTTTGTCGAAACGTGCTGCGGCTTTCGATTTCTCTCGAGGCTCGCCACCACGGATTCCCATTTCCCGTACTCAGCACATAATCAATACTGGGACTGCTTATCTAATCTGTCAGAAGCTCTGTCGTGTATCCCCATCATAGCGTCAGACGATCGAAGAACAAGTTCGTGATATGCTGCATAAGGGCATCATTCAAGAATCATCTAGTCCGTGGGCGGCCACTGTGATATTAGTCTAAAAGAAAGATGGCACATGGCGATTTTGTGTCGATTATCCAAGGCTGAATACTGTTACTAAGAAGGACGTGTATCCTCTGCCACGTATTGATGACGCCATTGATTGTTTGCATTCTGCCTCCTATATTTCCTCACTTGATCTGCGATCAGGCTATTCGCAGATTTCCATGCACCCGGAAGGCAGAGAAAAGACGGCATTCATTACCCCAGACGGTTTATATGAATTTCGTGTGATGCCATTTGCATTATGCATCGCTCCAGCCGCCTTCGAAAGCGTGGACTGAAGTGAAACATTTGTATGTGCTATTTGGACGATGTAGTAATATTCAGAACTACCTTTCGTTTACACATCAGTCAATTAGAGTTTGTCTTGTAGTGCATTGAGAAAGCTCGTCTGGTACTCAGTTCTAAGAAATGTCGTTTTGGAGAACGCCAGACAGTAGTACTTGGATATCTCGTAGACAAGGATGGGGGGAGGCCTGATCCGAAAAAAGTTAAAGCGGTCACTTGTTTTAAACCATCGAAATCGTTGAAACAGCTCAGGAATTTTGGGGGACTTTGCTCCTACTTCCGGTCTTTTTTTCCGAAGTTTGCTCACCTAGCATATCTACTTACTCGTCTTCTGCAAAAAGATGTGCCTTTCAAGTGTACTACTTATTCTGACTCCGCCTTTAGTCAGCTAAAATTTATTTTGACATCAGGACCGGTATTACGCCACTTCTGCCCATCAGCTCCAACAGAACTTCACACTGACGCCAACGCAGTTAGAGTTGGTGCAGTCCTCATATAGAGCCACAGTGGCAATGAACATGTCGTTGCATATGCAAGGCGCTCTTTGAGCTAGGCTGAACGCAATTACACAGTAACTGAACAGGAACGCTTAGCTGTTGGTTTCGGTGTGCAACGGTTTCGGCATATCTTTATGAATGTGTATTTAAAATTGTGACGGACCATCATTTTTTTTGTTGGCTTGTAAACCTCCGTGACCCCTGTGGACGCCTTGCGCGGTGGGCTCTGCGCCTCTAAAAATTTAATTTTACTATGTTTTTTAAGAGTGGCCGTAAGCATGGGGATGCTGACTGCCTGTCACGGTTGCTTCCTGAAAATACTGATTGCGAGAGTGACATTTTGGTTAAATATATAGCTGCTACCTCTCCCATCTTTCCGATGCTGATGAATTCAAGATTGCGCAGCGGAACGACAGTGAGTTGGCGCCGGGTTTTGGTGCCGCAAGTTCCCCGAACCCTGCGACCTCAATGTGCATTCGTGATGGTCTACTATACAGGAAGAACTACTCCTCAGTAGGTGCACGGTTTCTTCTGGTAGTTCCTACACGTCTTCGGTGTCAGGTTCTTCGGGAAATGCACGACGATCCCACGGCTGGACAATTGGGTTTTTCCAGGTCGTTGCACAGGACTAAGGAACGTTTTTATTGTCCGAAGATGAGTCAAACAACTTAACTATATGTAGCCAGCTGCCTCCAGTACCAGCATTTCAAACACCCAACCTGCTCCCCTCCGGGTCATCTTCAGCTTAAAGCGCCGCACAGAAACTCCATTCGAACAGGAGGGAATTGAATTTCTAGGACCATTTCCCCATTCTACCAACGGGAACCGCTGGATCGTGTGCGTAGACTACCTTACGCGGTACTGTGAAACTGCTACCATACCGTCAGCCACTGCTTCTGATGTCTCGACCTTCCTCCTACGGTCCAGGATTCTTCGTCATGGGCCTCCTTGTGTGCTAATAAGTGACAGAGCGCGACAGTTTACGGCAGAAGTTTTAGAAGAACTTCTTCATCTCTGCTCATGCCATTTATTGCCATTCAACTTTTACCACACACAAACAAATGGCCTTGCCAAAGGCACCAATCGTACGCTTAGCAATATGCTCGCAATGTATGCCGACTCCCGCCACAAAACCTGGGATGAAGTACTTTCGTTTATAGCATACGCATTTAACACTGCTAAGCACGAAATGACCGGCTACAGTACTTTTTTCTTCTTTACGCTCGACTTCCACGAAGTACTCTTGACACATTTTTACCTTTCTAGCTCCCAGCTGAAACTTCATTAGCGCGTACTCTCTCTTTGGCTGAAGAAGCTCGCCGACTCACTAGACTTCGCACTTTAGCCTCCAAAGAACGCTACAAGAAACGCTACGGTAAGTATCCCCAAGATGTTAATTGTGCCCCTGGTGACTTGGTGCGGTTTTGGACGCCGTTGCGTAAGCGCGGCCTATCCCAGAAACTGTTGCACCAGTACACTGGTCCTTTCGTCGTGCTGGAACGCATCAGCGCAGTCAACTTTGTAGTCTTACGCCTGACCGCCCATGGTCGTCGTTCTCGAAAGACTCAAATTTTTCATGTAGCCCGCATGAAGCACTGCTATCAGCGGGACGAACCATGACTCGCCCGGCGGGCTTCGTCTGCAAAGGGGGCAGTGTCACGCACGTCCCGTGGTTCTGTATTGGAGGAAGATGAGGGGTTGCAGCAGAAGCTGAAGAGGAAGAGGAAGCTGGTTTGGTTCGCTCTGGGTGTGCTAACGAGCAGCGCATCTAACACACGGCGTGTAAAAAAACCACGTAAATATATATTGATACTTTATATAGTGACATTAAAAGAAAACATAGAAAATATTTTGTGAGCATTAATGAATATGTGGAACTATCATTCATGTCAGCGATTTAAGTTGGCAAAAAGAAACCACGTTCAGAAATCGAACACATATGCCAATTCGTTTTCCATCGTGGCAAAGACACAGCTGTAAGTATTCTTGCACTAGATTGAGTCTGGGTAGAGCAGTAAATATTACGGCCTGAATGAAGTTTATCAAACGACTGTAGTGCTCCAGTCCATATAATAATAAGCGAAAGCAGCCGCTTTGAACACAGCGCGACCTAACTGAGAACTTACTGTCGCGAAGTAAGTAACTACATGGTGCTAAGTGGAGAGATTGAAAATATTAGACAGCATCTGAGGGACTTTGACATGCGCCTTCATCGAATACGGCCATCAAACACGGATTTGTACTAGTAGTTGTGGGATAAGAAGTTGAAAAATAAAGCCTACGAAACATCATTGGGCATTGGAAACAGAAATAAATTGTGTGCCGCCCTGCGTCCGGACGAAGCTTCGAAATGCTGGGCTCCGTCTGGAGTATTTGTGAAAGGAAAGAAATAGCAAATATAATGCCGCCTGCCTATTGCATTTTCCAGCGAAACCAGATTAGTCTTTGCGTCAGACGGGTCTGAAGTGGACGTTGCCTTCTTTGGTACGTTGGTACACAGCTATACAAGACAGATTTTGGAAACAGTACCATCTAGAGAGGACGTATCTCTGAAAGGCGGCTGTTGGTGCAAGGCCTGTCTTGTGAACATGCGAAGCCCCGCAGGAGGAATGCACTTCATAATGTGCACAGGTGTGCTAAGAAACAAAATGCCTATCTTTCGAGATCATCGGTTTGATTCCTTTTCCGGTGAAATTGGAGTGCATGTCCCCGTCATCACTAGAACGTCACAATGTCAATAGGCTGGATATCATGGTTTCTCCTATATGATTACGCAGTCCACAGTAGGTCCGCGAATCCCCCGTCCTATAAGAAAAAGTCGCAAGATAGATGTGGATTAGCTCGACAATTTTCTAATATCATGCTTTAGCAAAGTTTTCAGGGCGAAAATCATGGAGATTCGTAAACTGTTTATGCTTTTACTCAAATCGAAATAAAAGCGAGTGGGATGCGGGAACGGATAGGGCACAAGAGAAAGAGAGGGAGATAGATAGCTAAAGTGTCATCGACACGGTTTATGCTCGCCTTGGTGAAACTCGAGTCCAGGCTGCACTTCTGGACCGCGCTGCAATGCAAAGCATCTCACTGATCTTACGAGAGAACGGCGAGTAGTTGGGAATACTCGAGTATCTTCTAGCGGCATGCATACCTCCCATACCGGGGCCGACGCATCGCATCTTCCATAAGCCCTCTGCAGACCGTGGCATGCTGTGTTATAGAGTGCGCGTATTTTAGAGGCCATTTTAGCCCTACCTCAGTAACAATTTCACGATATGCTCCTGGAACCACGGCAGCAGCCCGCACAAGATCGACCCCTTTCCCCCGCCCTCCACTCCGGACTCAAAGGTTCCCGCTACTGTTCACTGTTCGACAACAGATACAAGACACATTCATTGCTGAGAACCACTGCTGCAGAGGAACTACGAAGACCGATTTCTCAATACCGACAGGAGTGACCACTGATACAGGGTAATGACATAACGTCCCATAATCACCGTTCCAGGTCGTAAGAGCCACGATCAAAGCATGATAGCGTCAACAGTGGCACCTGTGGTGAGTTGAAACTTGCAATTTGTATTGCGTCACATAATACACATTATTGTGGCCAGCAGCCTGGTGCAAAGAAAATGTAAGCCATTGCGTTATTTTTTTTTCTGTCTTCACTTTTAAGTGGTATGGAGTAAAATAAAGCGCTTGACACGTCAAAATGGCGACAAAAGAATTTGGCACTGTTGCCATTGTACCACCTCCCTCTTGGATGTCGCTTGGGGACCGAAGTTCGTGCATGTCGTTTCAGCAAATTTTCTGTTTCTTGAGCAAAAAAACATCAAATCTCCTCGAGCTGGAAGACTTAAAAATAAATTTTGCTTCCTTTCAAAAACTGATATGACATCTTGTTTAAGCCTTAAAGCTACTTATTGGGACTGAACGCTCAACTACGATACATAAAATAAATATCTAAAGTGTTTAAAAAATTGTTGGTTTGATAAACCTTGACAAAATTTGCAGCAACACACTAGCAGCCGCAGAGGACAAAGCAAACGCCTCTATTTATCACGGGAGTCAAATACCTCGTATTAGTAAATTTTATTAATCATAGTTGAACGATTGGTTCCAATAACTAGCTTGAAGCTGTGAACAGTTGTTAATTATTTTTGGTGCTTCTAGCTTCTCATTTGGACTAACCACAAAACTAAATAAGTTTTAGGCGAAGGCCTCTGCCATATTCCAACTAACCTGGTCCTGTGCTAGCTGCATGCACATGATGTGTGCCAACTTTTTAATATCATCCGTCCACCTAACTTTCTGCCACACTCTGCTACTTATTTCTTCCCTCGAAATTTAATTTGTTGCTTTTAACAACGATCGGTTCTCGTTTCTTTGCACTACATGATCCGCCCACATTCAAGTCTTCGTGATTTGCAATGGAATGTCATTAACTCTACATATTTCGCTGACGCACTCTGCAAACTGCCTATCTCTTAACATTTCACCTACGAATTTTCTCTCCATTGCTTTCTGTGCTGTCCTCTGTTTAAGTAGAACTCCTTTTGTTAGTCTCCATATTTCAGCTCACTAAGTGAGTACATGTAAGATGCCACTATTACGCGCTTTCCTCTTGAGCTATACCGGTAAAGTGCTAGTCATAATCGGCGAGCACTTGGCAAACGCCTGCCTTCCTAACTTTATTCTCCTAGTTATTTCCCTTCCGTGGTCCGCGTCTGCGGTTACTACTTGCCCTCACTTGAAGCGAAGTATGCATATTTTCCAACCACGTTCACTATTTCGCTAGCTCTGGTAAACAGCTGTTCATTCCAGAGGCCCCTTGCTATTAGGGTTCTGCATAATATCTTTAGTCCTACCTGTCCGCTTTTCTCTCTAGGTCATATATTATTATTTGCAATTCATCCCGTGAGTTATATAGCAAGGTAATGTAATCAGGGAATCAGAGAATACTGAAGCATTCACTATTAACCATTATCTCTGACTGCTCCCATTCTAAGTTCCTCTATACTACCTCTCAGCAAGTTAACGAGGTAGTATCTATTTTATCGATAGTACTGGGGAGGTCGCATAAATTGTCCAACACCTTTTCTGATGGGAATATTTCTTTTTTTTTATGTGGATCTATGGTCGCTGTGCAGCCACAATATATTTCTTCCAGTGATTTCATATATGGCACATCTACAATCTCATTTCGCAATGCCTACATGACTGCGGAACTTCCATCAGTAAAATGCTTGTTCATGATCAATGAACTCTAGGTACTTATGTTCGTTATATTCCGAGCATTTTTCCATCACATGGTTGAAGTATGTATATGATCCATACTAGAGTAACTTCTCCGAAAATCAGTTTGATTCTTTGGTTGATTGGAGTCTAATGTCCTGATTTAGCGATTACCATAACAAACACCTTTTACGTAAGTGATGGCAAGCTCATCGGCCATTGAATTTGCAAGTCCTTTGCGCCCCTTATAAATAAGGATAATAATGGCGTTATTCCATGATCGCGTTATCGTCAATGTCACCTGGCATTGCGTATAAAGGGTGATCAGTATTTCTTGCGTGATATTCCTACCCCCTCCTTCGAAAAATCTCCAGTCACCTGTTCCTCCACAGCTTCTTCCTCCTTTTCATAGCTTCTAATGCTTTCTAAACCTCGCCCTTCATTACTGGTGAAACGTCTGATTACTTTTCATGACAGCCAATTTCAATCTTGTCCTGGCTACAATAGCTACTGTAGAGGCCTGTTACTCTTCGGCTACGTTGATTATCTTGTCATTGTTCATAATGACATTCAGTGCTTATTCAGTGCCCACAGTGCCCATAGGCATTACAGTAAACATTACATAATATGCGCAGTTATCATTTCCTTACATTCGATTCTAATAAAATTGTCAATATAAAAGTGCTGCTATTTGTCTGTTTTGTTCGGAAGCTAATTACCAGTGCTGCTTTTAGCATATATGTCTGCAAGTGACTGTTCCGGAGCATGCTGGGATTAGAAGATTTGCCGCTCGTAAGGTTCAGAGTACTCTGCTTTAGCAAAAGAAATTGAGGCTGATCGCATCGACGGCCTTCACCTGAGGATAATTTCGTGGCTTTGGTTGATGTTTGCTAAGCCTTGACTGTCTATAATATTTCAAGTTGCTCCTAATTAGAGTAGTGATCCTTTCCGGTGAATGATTTCTTTTAAGTAACGCAAACATTTTGGGAGTACATCTCAGCTCTGTGGTACCGGAAAATACAATGGTCACTTAAGTGATTGCCCTTCGCAGAAGCATAGCCTCTCACCAAAGAGGCTGTGCCGACGAAGCCCGTTCCAAGGCATCTAACGCAAAAATAATTTGAAAATTAGCGACCACATAAATTTAATTCCTAATTTGGTCGCACGCAAGAAGAGGCTATTACTTGAATTATTTTAATATTTATAATATAACAATTATTGGTGACAAATTCAGTAGAAACTTCACAACAGAAACTTACGAGATAATTACTGGAATTGTGAAGTCCCTTGATAGCACAAGTACAATTGAAGTCATCTGAAACAAAAATATTAGAAGGCCAGGAAGTGCTTAAGTGATTAAATGAGCATGCGGGCTAGGCGAGGACGTACACCTTAGAGGTATCCTATCACCTGCTTACTCCAGCGAAAATAATTTTGCTTTTTCAGGATGCAGCACACACATAACAAGGAAATGCGTAGCGCTCTGAACTTGTTCTACTTTGCGGTGAAGTAAGCATTATAAGCACATGGAAACGAAAAGATGTCATCAGAGTCCTGAGGAGCAAACGCCACTTGTGGCGGAGGTCTCGGAAATTCTGCTAGCATATTTAATTTTATTTTAGGGAAACGAATATGCGGTTATAGGGAAGCTCAAATGTGTTTCGCAAATAAATCGTACAATAAAAAAGGCAGAAAAGAGCACGAATGGCATTTTGTACAAAAAAACTAGCATCAGCAGGACCGCCCTCCAAGCAAACGCCGCTATTTTCCTTAATTGGCCGAGCCCATCATGACGTCTAGTTTGGGTATGCCAGGCCGGCGCCGGTGGCGTTGCTGCGTGCGTGTCTCTTCAAGGGACTTGAGGGCTCGATTTAAAATGTTGTTGATTGTTCGAACGATGTAAAAAACCTGAAGCACTTACCGTACGCGTTGGAGCAACCAGTCGCTCAAAACAAAATAAAACGGCGCTACGAAAGACGCTCTCGAGTACGTCGACATAGAAAGCAAAGTCAGCACATTTGCGCGAGTCGAAAAGAGCAAGAGCCGGCCCGTTTTAAAAACTGCCTTTTACACACTAAAACTCGTTTCAGTAAAAACAAAAGGAATAGACATTGTATATGATGTAATCCTAATCGACAGCACGTTTATATAACCTGTGGGGCCCTGCACCACATATCCGTAAGGCCCGTGCGCGACGCGCATTCGAAGGCCGCGCGACTATCCCAATGCCCCCTGCGCGGCGCCTGTTTCCCTCTCCCCGCTCGTTCGGGGATAACTGGTCCCGCGCGAGGGGGCTATAAAGGAAGCCTCGCGCCGCCGTCGCCCGCTCTTGGTCGCTGCCTCCTCGTTCCTGGTTCGCTCCTGCCTCGCGCCTGGAGCTTCTGCACGGAAGACGACCCGCAGGCCGCAGCCCCCCGGACGACGACCTAGCACCGACTTCGACGATCCCTGTGAGATTAAAGATGTTTGTCATACGGCCCGCTGTGTGTTTGTCGTGCGCATCCCTCGGGCAGAGAAATCGCCCACAACTGGCCCCGAGGGCAAGCTGCGCCCTGTCGCGTTCGCTAGCCGCACGCTCACATCGGCGGAGCGGTATTACTCCGTGACCGAAAAAGAATACCTGGTGAAAATGTTCGCATTGTCAAAGTTCGACATGTACCTAGACGGAGCGTTTTTCACAGTGCAGACAGATCACCAGAAAAACCCCGCAGGCAGACTCGCGAGATGGGCGTTGACGTTGCAATGTTACGCGTACGCCATTGAGTACCGCCGGGGCAGCATGAATAAGGTGGCCGATGCGTTATCGCACGCACCGTTGAAGGCTGGCAGAAGCGCAGAAGAGGCGCGGACCAGCAATGCTGAAAGCGGCGTCGCCGCTATTGGAGAGGAGGAGAGAGCGGACGCGAGTGTCTCGCCCCGCGTAGTTAAAAAGAGAAAGGAGGCGGACAGAGTTGCCGCGCGGTGCTGCGAGAGAGAGAAGGCGCAGCAGCTGGTGGCGGCGACTACTCGCCTGCCAAAAAGCGAGGCGGAGAGAAATCTGTCATGGGGAGTAGCGGTCAGTAGGGAAGAGCTAATTGAGGCTCAGAAAACAGACGGTCTATGCCAGCGGGTGCTGACAGAGCTTGCGAGTAGTGCCGCTTGCACCGGGAACGCTGAGGGCGAGTACGATGCGTATCTGCTGGGCGATGACGGCTTACTGCTCCGCTACATCCCCCAACTTGATGAGGAAGAGACGATTGCATCCCCCTTCCGATTCGTGGTCCCGAGGAAGTTGCGGAAACGATTCCTCCAGTACTTCCATGACTCAGCGCTGGCAGGCCATGGCAGCGGCAGTAAGACTTACGACAAGTTATGCCGTGTCGTGCCTGGCCAGGTATGAGAAAGGATGTGCTGGGTTACGCCCGTACATGTACTGTTTGCCAGGTAGCCCAGCCTCGGGCGGGGAAACCCGCTGGCATGATGAAGCCGGTAGTTAGCAACTATTTGTGGCAAGTGGTCGCGTGCGATATCATGGAACCCCTCCCTCGCTCCGCACGCGGACACCAATATACCCTGGTAATAACGGACCACTATTCCAAGTGGGTTGAGGTTTTCCCCCTTAGGAAGCTTGTGTCAGAACGGATTTGGGAGAAACGGTTGGAGACATTCACTCGTTTCGGTTTCCCTTCCGACCTGATTACAGACAATGCCTCGTATTTCACAAGCAGTCTTTGTTGATTCCTGTCGGGCGCTTCAAATCCGCCACAAGAAAACGAGTCCCTACCACGCTCTGAGTAACATAACCGAGAGAGTGAATTGGAATGTTAAGAGTATGCTGGTCGCGACGACCGAGCAGCACAGAGATTGGGACGCACGGCTGTGTCCGAACTGGCTTTCGCCACTAGAACAACCGTGAACAGGTCGGTGGGTATGACACCTGCTTACTTGAATTTTGGGAAAGAGATCGCTTTTCCGCTAGAGAACGCCCTACTTGACGCGGCGGGGCCCGCGCCCCCTCCGCTTACACAGTACGCGGCAAAGCTCCGCGAGCGCCTTGAGGCAGCGCAGCGCGCGGCTCGTGAAAACCTCGATGTCGCGCGCATGGAGCAAGCGGATCAGTACAACAAAGGTCGTCGTCACGTCGTTTTCAACACGGGCGGCTTGGTACTGAAAAGAACGCACCCGCTTGGTAACGCAGCGCTTGGTTTCACCGCGTCGCTAGCGCACAAGTGGGTTGGACCGTTCGAAGTTACAGCACGGACTATGCCACTCACCTACCAGCTGCGGTTGTTGGCGAGCGGTGAAACCACTGGTCCGGTGCACGTCGAAGACTTGAAAGCTTACCACCTTCGCAAGGACGATAACTGCGAAGCTGGGGAAGCTCAAAGCGATGCAGCGATCTCCCCCAAAATAAGGCATATAGGTAGCAACCCGGTTCGCAACCGACGCTATAACCTACGGCCAAGGTAGTGCACTACTTTGTGTAACGTCTTTGTTTCTTTCAGAATGCATTCTGATAAGATTTTGCAGCAGCCAGATGAACCACCGTCGCTGGGGCGGGCAACGGCACCCAGCGCATGGTTCCAGGAGGGTCCACATAAACAGGGGGTACCCCCTAGTTTGTAGGGGTTTGTGGCCTATCATGGTGACCAGCCAGGCCTGGAGTACGGGCCTCAAGAAGCCAGGTGTGCCCGGGGCGGAAACGCCTGCTGCAATGCGCATCCAGCACGGCGCCACGTGGAAAGGGCTCAACGATGTAGAGCAGCAGCTCAGGGCCGCTGCCAGGCGTATCCGTGGCCGAGCCCAGCTGCGCTGTGACTCCGAGGATCTGGCCGCTGCCGGAGAGGGACCAGCCGGAACAGTCCCGCCATGCCTGCTGCTTCTCCCGTCCCACGAACCAGCTGAGAGGGCATCCCGCCAGAGCCAGGCAACAAGCCTCCCTACTTTACGCCGACCCGGGCTCGGACATGGACATGGCTCGGCTGTTGGCGTAGCCCGGGTTGGACGCTGAGGGGGGGGGGAGATGTGGGGCCCTGCACTACGTATCCGTATGGCCCGTGCGCGCCGCGCATTCGAAGGCCGCGCCACTATCCCAATGCCCCCTGCGCGGTGCCTGTTTCTCTCTCCTCGCTCGTTCGGGGATAACCGGTCCCGCGCGAGGGGGCTATAAAGGAAGCCTCGCGCCGCCGTCGCCCGCTCTTGGTCGCTGCCTCCTCGTTCCTGCTTCGCGCCTGGAGCTTCTGCACGGAAGACGACCCGCAGGCCGCAGCCCCCCCGGACGACGACCTAGCACCGACTTCGACGATCCCTGTGAGATTAAAGATGTTTGTCATACGGACCACTGTGCATTTGTCTTGCGCATCCCTCGGGCAGAGAAATCGCCCACAAACCTTCGAGTATTGCCCAACGGCGCAACAAACGAACGCGTAGTGCAGCTGCTGCCCGTCCTATCATTGCAGCTAGTTTGCTCGGTGCGTTGTTCAAGGCAACGCCGAAAATGGTTCGCCTTGAGCCGCATCATGAAATCAGACATATTCGCAGTGCCTGCAGAGCTGGATGAAGCGAGCTTACCGGAATGGTGCCGGCAGCGAGCATGGCGGACGGGTACTCTGGACGAGCGCACTCCATGGTAGTCGGTAGATGACGCTTGACAATTGAGCAGCGGTGTAGTAAACAGGTTACTCGTAGAGCTGCCTACTGTAAATCACTTCGTTTCACAATGAAATGAAGTTATTATTTATCACGGCGCCACCTTAGAGGATAAGCTAATGTATACATACAAGAAGATCGGATGAGCCGCGACGAAAACGGCGAATGCCGCTACACAGCTGTTAAAAGAAACTTGATTGTATCGCAGTTATCCTACCAGCATCTCTGTACGGGTCAGCGAGCCTCAATAAGGGCTAATTTTCAACTTTTCGTTATTCCTGGGTTTATTATTTAAGACAGAAATAAATTTGAACGCGTTTCTTTGCCGCTAGCGCAAGAGATCCACGGACAACTTGCGGAATGCGCCGCCGGAGCGGCAAGTGGAGGCAGTGTTGCGTTCGGACGATGCTTGAGCGCGCTATTGCCGCGCGAGCTGCGTGGCACTCCAGCCACTGCGTTATAAATAGGGGTCGGCTTAAACCGAAAAACACCAATAAACGCGCGCCGAAAGTATTTCAAAAAGTTCGGTTTAAACAGAAAAAAGTCAGTACTCTGCCACTTATACCGCGAACTGTCGATGATGGGAGAAAATTGCAACAGTATTCAATCCAGTGGTATAAATTGAAACAGTGGGATAGTTGGTCTAAGTACAGCAGCTGGGGGTTTTGAGGCATTGTTCATGGTCTCATGACTTTGGAAAGAATGGCAGCCATGCTTCCTGACACTCATAGACATATAAAGCGTTTGAGAACGGGCGCCTGTGGCGAGGCAGGCATTTCGAGGGGCGAGGTACACACCAGAGAATTTGCAGCGCAAATGTATCCAGGAAATCACGGAATATAAAGCCCGCCAATTTCATGCCACGTTACACTTCTTAGATACAAGTTGAGAGAATCGCGTTTGTGTTTTAAGTAATTTGATTTATGCAAAAACTTGATCGTAGTAAATAATATTTCAGTTACTCCGTTGTGAAACGTGCGAATTTATCTTTTACGTATGCATTGTGTCTTTACGCTAATTTTCATAATGCCAACACTATTTTTGTCCAGGTTCTTACCTGTATATACGAGAAACACTACATTAAATAGAAGTGCATAAAACGACGTGCAAGAAAACAAGGCAAAATGTACCCTAAGTCACTTTTAACCTTGCCTTTATCTTACCAAAAGAAGATATTCTTTTAGCAAAAAATAACAATAACAAAAAAAACGGAAATTCTGTTTGCAAATAAAGACCGAAAAAAGTCAGCCAAATTATCAGAAAATAAAAACCGAAAACTCCAACCCCAAGTTATAAATGACTGTTGCAAGTGCACCTTCATTCTTACGATCATATGCATTTCGTTTGCTGCGCCTAACTGGTAATTGTTGACGTAGCCAGGAAAGGCGGCGAACTGTGTAACAACAGTGAGCCGCGAATCGCGTTTTAAGTTCGATATTCTCGGTCAAGCGTAACGACGCTGAAGCCAGCCGTGAAGCAGCGGTATTAACCTAATTAGGGTCGGGAACAATGACAAAACTGCCACGAACTTCAGTTGTGCTGATTGAATTGAAATCCCAAATGGCCGCAATCGCTGCCAATATTAAATTATTGTTACCGGCATGCAAATCATCTGTGAAAAACACAGCTGATTCCAAAGGCAAGGTTTTTTTTCTTTTTCATGACAGAGGCCCGCAGCGCCGAAAATATCTTATCCTCTGGCAGACTACAAAGCACCATGTCAACTGGACCACCGATGTTCGCACAACGGAAAGCCAGGCTGATAGCCACCAGTTGCTTCACGCACTCAAAGATTGCTTGTTTTCTAATGACATAAAAAAACACAATTTTCGAAGATTTAACGACGTTTATTTTACAACTGAGCAAAAGAGGCTCACTAGTCGGAGGGCGTCGGAGCCCCACTCCACAACAGCTGCGTATCTAATGGTTCACCTCATGGGATCTTTCAACACGTGGAACCTTCAGCACAGAACAATATAACTGGAAAAAACAAACAGCACCAGCAGCAGGTTGCGCTGATCCGTAGATCCCCAAAGCGCGGGACGGAGCGAAGCAAGCGCGTAAAACGCGCGGCCGGCCTAGCCCGCCGGCCGGCATTCCGGAAAGACGTCAACGTCTCCTGTTCCCCAGTTTCGACGCCCCACCTCCGCCGCTCCTGGAAGCGACGAGGGCGTGACCGCGGCAGGTTTTTAACAAGTGGTTTCTGTTTTTCCTTATCAACCGAATTGAAAAAAAAAATTAACATACACAATAACATAACCCCTTCTTTCCAACCACTGAATTTCATGCAATTTGAGAGCCATTTCAGCTTCACATTAAGCAGGGTCTGATAGAAGGGCTATGACTCCCGCATCATCTTAGCCTGCACCGGACAAAGTATAGGCTAAACGTGAATAAACATCCAAGGTTTACTTCGACAGTCGCTTGCTAAATGTTAGTTATCACTTGTGTGTTCATTAGTGTTTCGTCATTAGTAGCATCCTATGATAGTATGCTGTAAATAATATGCAGAACAAATCGGTTCCTGTATGTAACACTACTTATAATATTTCCACTTTGATAACCAACAGATAATTTCTCCTCTGCCTCAACATACTATACGCAGCTGTGGTTTCTTTATAGGAAAAACTACGACAATCTAATACAAGGAGTTTCTCTTGGCTTGAATCAAGGAATTAGGAAAAGAGCTGTATCTAAAGAATGCAATATGGTTTGTATATATATAGCATACTTAGTGTTTGTATATTCCGCATAGAAAAATGCAAAACATTTGACATTGGTTTTAAGGTCCTGGCTAACTTCACGGAGGCTTTGTAAAATGGCTTCAGAAATATGTGGCTTTACGTTAAATTTTATGCTGGCGTGTCATCTACATTAGGGATTTCATGGTAACAATATTCCTGAAAATAATTAGGATTGGCCGCTTTTACTGTTCATAGCAAGACACGCTACATGAAAGTCGTGGTGGAGCGATGAAGTTGTTTGGAACTGCCAGATCAAGTATTGCTCGAAATTGCTAACCACAATCGAATGAAATGAAGAACACTGACCGAGGTTTGAGATGGAACCGCAGTTCGCAAGCTGAACCAGAATTTCGACAAGGGGACTTGTCTTCGATATTGCCCGTGAAGACAAGTCGCCTTGTGGAAACGGTGGCTCAGCGTGCGAACATAGGCTCCACCTCAACCTTGGTTAGTACTCTTTCATAATGTGTAGCCATCTTATTTCTATCGTTCTACCCTGAAACGTACATCAGTGGAACAACAAGCGTTACTTATTCAAACATACAAAACGTAACAAGTCTGATGATTACACTGATGAGGGCATTGCAGGCACTCCAAACTTGAACATGCCTGCCCATGGTCTGAAACGTCAGAGCAGCAGCAGCCCCATGGAAAGCACGATACCTGCTACGTAGCTAAAAATGATGCGATCTGTGTGGAAAATTTACCAAGCATTATTACAAGGCGTTCATGCTCGCGCATGTCGGCCGCTACAGGCGTTCCCAATGAACTTCGTTCAAGTGTGGTTTTGTAGCGTCATCCAGGTTCGCTGAGTGTAATTTCTAAGGAAAATATATACATTATCGTATTTTTGTGCAAGTTAATTCTATAACAGGTCCCACTCGGCTATGTGATCGTTCGGAGCTTCCGTTCCGCAAGGGTGTTCAGTTTGCTGGCACTGCCTGCTGCTTGCTGGCACTGCCTGCTGGCACTGCCTGCTGGCACTGCCTGCCAGACAGGTAGACGTCTCCTGTCTGGCTACTTAAAGTATTGCTCGTTAAGGGTCATGCTGATCATAAGAAATATCATTTCATGCACCGCGGGTTGCTCTGACGTTGCGTTCTGAAAGAATCGTTACAATGCGTTGCTTGAATACCACAGCAAGACGTTACCGGACGTCAGGATTTTCAGTTTACCGAGAAAGATAATTTCAGATTTGATTTAACTCATAATTCGAAAAAGACAGAGTATACATTTATATACTCTCTTTCTATATACTATCTATACTTTCTATATATATATATATATCTATACTATACTTTCTATCTATACTTTCTATATATCTATATACTCTATGAACGCTTCAAGTTTATTTCAACGACCGTTTTTCAGTTTTACTCGAACGTAAAAAAACATATGTCAGCTTTGAAATAGTCAGATAAATGAATGAGTGCAGGTGGTTCTAATATTCTATTCTTACAGCTTTGGATTCGCATGAACCCTAAGGTTGTCTGGAGTGTTTTCTTCTATGTTGTAAATAAAATTTATGCAAAAATATTCCCACTTGAGGGACAGCTAGTGGGCAAAGCAATGGGCATATATATATAAGCGCGCAAAATTGACCATACACAAAAAAATCACTACTTATGGAATATCCAATACAACCACTAACATTTTGAAATGGTGAAACTTAAAAACACACAAAGCAGTTTAATTAAATAGCCACGATGAAAGAAATCATCCAGTGCGGTCCATGAAGAAGCCAGCAATTTTCAATACTGCCTCTATTTGGAGCGTAGGAAGTATAAAATTTAATACGAACTTACCATAGCTAAAGTCTTCTGTGGAAGTAGTTCCTGTAGAAGATAGTATGAATGAAGCGGTGGTTCGAAAAAATCGTATGTCGGAGCATAGAAACATTGAAGTAACACCTAAGCTGAACCTTACGGGTGCGGCACGACAGCTGCGTGTGGTCGACAGTAACTATACATGTTTCCGGTATAACGCAGCCGTAAGATACCATTTTGTATTAGATACTGCTAAGCTTAAGTTTTATTTCCTGCTTGTTCCCCAGCCATGTGCGCTTGATTTCGAAATTTAACACCCTTTTATCTCTTGAACTAAGTTTAATAATACGAAGACATCTAACAGCTGACAACTGCAATTTTGAAAAAGTAGGTTGTATTGACGTTGCATATCTATCTTCGCAGATGCTTTCAAAAGTGCCCTACTACAAATAAGGCTTGTTATAAACAACAATGACTCCTTTCGGTGACTAGTTATTGACGTATAGGGCTCAGAAACAAAGGAGTATAAGGTATAAAATCCTCATTTAACTTAATCTTTCCATGAAACCAATTCGTTTAGTTGATATTGGGAATCATCAGGGAATACTGGTGCATTTGATTCGAATTACATATGGTGTTCTAGACATATTTATTCCACAAGAGATCTGAGGCTTACTGTGAGCATTGTTGGTTGTTTAAAGAGTTGTACTGAACAGATTTCTGACCCTATAGACACATGAAGATTTTTTTCTTGAAGTATATTTCACTCATGTCCAGTGCTGACATGCTGGTGTTTATGCGTCAAGAGCAGCCTAATTATTTAGCTTTAAAATTATGAAAGGATTAACTTGCGGAAGTCGTAACTCGCGCAAGTAAGCGAACTTTGTTTTTGCTTTTTCGCTTTCAATGCTATTTCTTCCAACTCAGCAGCGTCTTGAGATGATGTTTGCATAATTCTGACTCCACGTTTCTGTTAATGTATTCTTTCGTTTGAAATTTTAGTTTGTGTTACTGAATTCATATGTAACTCTAATTCCCTCCCTGTCATGACCCTCAGTAAGAGATAACAGTATGAATAAATAAATAAATAAATAAAACATATGCCATATAAAGTCCGAAACCAGATTTAATTTTTTGTGAAACTTGACATTCTACGCGTCAATTTTGGCCAAGACAGTAATGTATCCCATGCACTACGTAATACAATATTGCGCTGCGAAAAATGCTTTGCAGCTTTACATTAAATTGCGATGTCTGGAAGAGAACCAGTTTCGCATATACGTCGAAGTTTTGATAATATTGTGTTCGATGAGCATTTTTCATTGTCAATCGAAACAGTTCCAATTGAGTTTACTCCTTAAAATACATACGTCACTGGGTGGGCGCAAACTGACCGCATTGCTTTTACAGTTTATGGGATTTAACGGTCTAAAGAGACTCAGATTATGAGAGTCACAAATGCCTTATTTTAATTTGCTTCCTACCCCTGATTACAAAGTTATATTGTTAATCCGAACTGAAGGAATTCATGCGCGGAGATAACATTATTTGACTTAGTAGCAATATTGCATAATTAAAAAAAAGACGTATACATATGATCTACTTAGCATCCGTTTAACTATCTCTGCATTGACACGAAAATAAACAACACGTAAAACGTGTCATAAGTACGGCTAAAATAGGAACTGAGACTAATACCCGAAAGATTGTAAAAGGCTTTAACTACTGAAACAACGCCGGTCATAAAAAAAAAAACGAAAATGGGAGGAATTTGTTGCGAAGAATCTAACTGAGAATTCAATGATACTCTCTGACTACAGCGTCTTTTGCAGTCACTGCATAGGATTTAAGTTAGATAGCAGTACCGAATTAATTTACGCCGCTGTGGCTTCCATTTTGAGAAATGTAAAGCCATATTCATTAACTATTTTAATTCGAAACAAGTGGCAGACACAAATGATGCTACTAGAACCTTAGTGGAAACATAATTCTTTTTTAAGTATTGGCAGAACAAAGAGGCTATTACAGCTAAGCGCATTAAGAGGATTACAATGGCAGCCTTGTTTAGGGTCAGTAGTTTTCTAATATAGATGGTGCGGAAAGATAATGATCTTTAAATACCTACTTGTCCTAAATTTTCGCTGGTAATTCTAGCGTTACAGTTTTTGTTTAAAGTATCACCTTTTACATAAAATATTGCTATCAGTTCTTATCATTCTGCCTTATCATGTTAGACGTTTCAACTGGTATGCAAAATATGCGTCTGTACGTAACATGACAGATTACATTTTAGGCTCCTCTAGGTTCTTCGCCCGGATAGAAGTCAAGGAGTCACACAACGCAAAGCTTTAATATATTTGTGGACATCCACATGCCTACGACAGATGGAACCTGGGCAAGCTGTGCACAGAAACCAAACAAGAAGTCCTGGCAGTTGGTGCAATTCTCCACATTCGTAACGGGCTTCGTGATGACTCGCTTTTATTTTCTCTTACGTGGCAGACCAAATAAAAAAATCGTAGAACGCATAAGCTCCGGCTCGAATGTGCGATCATGTAATTAGCTACTTAGTGTCTAGGTGTCGTCCAGAATCCGCTGACAAATTCACTTTGTATTTTTCTTTCAGTTTACCCAATTACTTCATTTCTCGCAAGCACAGGAACATATCTTCATAACGTCAAGGGAGCGGGACCGAGTGGTGATCCAATGGTCATCGTTCCGCTACCCAAAACATTTATTTTTTATTTGATAGACCTTCTATTTGTTACATTTTACATGACACTGTAGCAGTGGATTGAAGGTACCTCTACCCAGCCAAATTATATATCACTTATCACTGAAATCTATTATCTTGAAAAGGAGTTGCCCTCAGGACCAATCTTACATTCTTTAGAGACACAAACGCCGCCAATTGTACGAGATTACTCGCTGAACAGGGCCCTCGTGCGCACACGTTAAGCTTAACAGCGAAACAATATACACCAGAAGGACTTGAAACATTACTTAGGGGGGTAGTTTGATAGAATCCGGTTTATGATGTGTGATGTGTATGTCTAAAATTTAGCATTTGTTCAGCTTGTGGTTAAACCTGGAGTTAGGCGAGAGCATTCTGCATGACTAAGCTTAGGTTCGGTTTGAAAATAAAGACATGGCTTTTGAACTTAGAAGCTTATGGTTTCAGCTTTATTTTTGCCATAGGGAGCACTTTTCACCATCGAAGAGCGAGGAGGCATAAGCCTCTATCGCGCGATGGTCCAAAGCCCTCCACTCCAAAGCACTCCGGTTTCAGGAGTGCAGAGCGGAAATTTTTCCGCCACACTTGAATTCATTCTGCGGTAACAGCAGCCATTTTAAATATCGTCTATCGTATTTCACTAATCGTATCGTCATCAAAAGCTGCTTGAAAGTAATCAGCGTAAGCAAGATTCTTTGCTTTAAGAAAAAGTTTCATGCTTGTTTTTAAAGGCAACTTTGCTCTTTCGAAGCACTGACCCAGACGTTTTTCTATATTTGTCAAAACCATTAAATTCGAATAATTTAGAAAGCCTATTTTACTTTGATGTTTTCTTAAGATATGTGGCATCGACACGGACCGAGTCAGCAGAGGTATATTTAAGGCAGGCTGTGCTGCCCCATCAGGGCACATTAGCCAGATGTTGAAAACGTGTGTGTAGAGCAAGCATAATTGTTGCTCCATGTGGTTTGAAACTAACCTGTAGCAGAAACCTCAGGTAGCAGTGACATGATGAAAGTGTTTGGTTCATGTAGAAACTGTGAAGATATAAGCCAGGTGTGTGGTGTCAGCATCTAAGAGCACTCTCAGTTTATTGTCCTACAATGCTCCAAGCTCATATGAATAAACCTACCTGGCTGCTTCTTCAAACTTATTGATCTGTCGTGGCCTCCTTACGTAAAAAATGCTTCAGTGCTTGGAGATTACGCCCGCCAAGAACCATCTGTCACAGTCAACACCATGATATCTTTCTCGCAACTATAGTCGACAATACATTTGCGCTTTTTAAATTATTCTAACGTATAAATGGAGGTTTGTATTAATAAATTTCTCATTTCTCATCTTCCGTGCCGGAATACGAACTGCGGCTATTGCAACTTTTACGTCATATTTTAACTTGAGGTGGGCGCTTAGCTATTCGAACTCCCCGTTACAGCAGCGTATTTTGGTATATAAAACTGCAATAATAATGAGAAAGAATTTTTCTCACCCGCGAAATCAGAGTCAGTGGTGGATGAAACTGCGAAAAAAAAGTACAAATCAATTGTAACGGTGTTAGAAACATCCAACAGCAATTATTCCAAGAAGCGAATTTTCACACTATTTGAAAGACAATAGAGAATCTTCCCACATCTTTTTCCCGGTAATGTCTCCAAACCGAAGCAATTACAAAAATTGACAGACAGGTTTCCTTCTGAAAATAATTGAGTTGTTCTATGCTACAAGTTGGATTATCCCTGTATATGCTGTCGACAACTGCTTCACCGTAGCGTCAGTTATGTATTAAGAGATGTCCTAATATCTGTTTATTCTGCCCCACAAGGCGCACAGTCACTTATAACAGTAACTTCCCCTCTAGCTGTCACCACCTATGTACACATTCATTCATGGTAAAACACAATCCATCAAAGCCGCCCCCCTCTATACACACTTGAAGGGCTCCTGTCTTCTTGATGGAAGTGAGCATCATACATATTTCCGCGTTATATTCTGGAAAACACATAATATAATGGACTATGTTCCCACACACAACACACATAGAACATAGCAGAGATGGTTTCTTGCCAGTCTTATGCATTCGAGCAAGAGTACGAGAAGAGCCCATGATAATTCAATGTAGTAGAGTGACGTGATGTCGTCTTCGTCCCTTGGTCACACATGGCTAGTGGGGCGCACTCTTAGTGTACTAAAATGGTTGAGTACCTACTGTATGAAAAGTCTTCTCATCTTTGTAGCAGATCTGATTAAGTGACGACCGCAACCTGGCAAAGCTGCGCGAATACGCAGAGGTAGCGTGGCCTTTTCACATGCACGAAGTCCCAGAGCAACTTGGGACCTACTGGGCCGGGGTACCGAGACGAGATGCACGCGCAGGAGGGCATCGTATTTCGCAGCAACAAGATAATCACACCACAGTCAAAAAGATACGAAGTGATCCGCCTCCTTCCCATGGCGCACGCTGGCGCGGATAAAATGAAGGCGAGGGCTAGGAACGTGATGTACTGTTCAAACATGGTAAACGACATTAAGCTGTTCTGCAAAGCGTGCAAGGTGTGTATGAAGAATCCGCCGCGAAACACCAAAATGCCCATTTTAAGTCACGATGTTCCAGCCCTACTCTGGAAAGTTGTTGGCACGACTTATTCTTTTACGAGGTCGCGCATTAGCCGTCATCGTGGACTTCTATTGATTTTTTTCGAGTTTCGGGAACTTCGAACCGCCACAACATTCTCACTTAAAACCTGGTGTTATGATATCGTTTCTGCCCATGGCTTGCCTTTGAAGCTGCGCAGTGATAATGGGCAGCCTTTCAAGAGCCGATAATTTCAGGACTTCCTGAACATCCTAGGTACCGCCCACGTTACGTTAAGCCCCCACCACCCGCGGTCTAACGGCATACGGCATAACTGAAAGAGCGGTGCAGGAAGCAAAGAAGCTATTAAAAATGCTCCTTTAAAATGCCTGCATTTGAAATGACTTTGCTTGAATGGCGAATTACTCCGCGTGATGATGTGCTACAGTCTCCTGTGCAGAGGCTGATGGGATGCCAAACTCGGAAGCTTCTCCCGGTGCCTACAAGCTACTTGGAACCACAGGCAATACCCAACAACGTGGTGCACAGCTGGCTTCGTGAGATACGCCAACGTCAAAGGACTTACTACAATCGCGGCAGCAGGTACCTGCCACCTGCCACACCAGGACAGCAGGTCACTAACCTTGTTTTTTCGTAAAAACAAACACCATCCAGCAGAGCTGTTCTTCAGCTGTCTTTCTCAGGCCAGCTAACCAACCTCACTCAGCGATCGTCAAAACTGAGGACGGCAGGGAAATTCGACACACACGAGAACATCTACGACGGATAGGACCGCAACCTAAACAAGTCCCGCCCCTCAAGAAGGCCATTGCACAGAGTCCGCCCAAGAGCTACGCCAAAGCACAAGACAGCGACGCGAACCCTGTCGGTATACTCTACCCGAGCGACGCTAAACCTTGTTTTTCCGTAAAAACAAACATGTAGCAGACCTGAGTAAGGCTAACGACACTCGCTCTAGGGTCATCTGCGCTTGACCCAATACGTCAGCATACAATAAATATACACCTTCTTATCGGTAACAAAATTTGTTCATCATCCAACGCGGGGCCGTGCGCAATCTTGAGGGAGTGTTTTGAGGACGTAGTACCTAACAGTCCTTTATGGGCGAGACTGTGTGCCACCTCGTTGCTCTGACATCATTGAGTGAGGGCACCCATTGGAAATGTAAAATAAAGCCTCCGCTATGCACAATCTGCACCAGTCGTAGAGAGCGTATACACAAGGCGTCACTAGAGAACCCGCGCTCCATCCTTTCAAGGACAGATATTGAATATGTTTGGATGACAGCAGTTTTAGCCGGACAGTACCCTTGTCTCTGTAAAGCCACTTCAATAGAACACTTTGATCCGTTGGGAAGGATACTACTTCAGTAACGCGTGTCGACAACGTATAGTCCATAGAAGGAATGCAAAAAGCCGCTGCACTAGATTTTCCTACCTTGTCTACAAACCATCCGAAAAAATATGATGATGGTGGGCATACCTTGATTTCAAATGTTTAGGTACAAGCGAACGCGTTGCTGCGAAAAGAGAACTGCGCTTTGCGCTCACCTGGCGAATCGTGATCGAACAGTCGAGAGTCGGAAATGACCGGGGTGGTTTCAACGTTTCCTTTGCCTTTGAACTATATTGCCTAGACAAGTAAGAGTATTACGTTCCACGTAGGCTCTCTGCTGGAGAAAGGATTGCCCAGTTACCGTCTCTCCGAGGCCGCCAAATTGCATTAGAAGTCTCTGTGAAGTGCCAAGGCTAAGATGTTTCGATAGTTTCTCATCAACTACAGCATTGTTCGCTGCCGCCTTAGGAACTGCAATGGCTCTTCTTAGGGTTTTTCGGTGGCAACATTCGAGGCATTCCAGCAGTGATGCCGAGGGGGACATAAAAGGTAAGTGATACATTATGCGACTGATCCCCAGCGCTTCATGAAGTTTTACCACTGAAGAAGGATGGTTCCTCATTGCTCACTTACACTTCTACGGATCACAAGGAGACGCGAAGATAGAGATGAGATAATAGCGTCGACAGCTTTTCGCCACAGCTGACGGGAGTCAATAATGACCCCCAGAAAACGCATGCGATTGAAATGGCGAATGGAAGAGTGACAAAGGTCTATCTCTAACCGCGCATGACGTGTTGCTACACCTGGCAACATTACAAAGCCGAATGTTTCCACTTATAGACTCAATCCTATACATTGAAGGTAAGCTTGTACCGACAGTAGAGTCTGTCGAGCTATTAGAGCTAAACGGATTTGTTTGTATCCAGTTATCCAAATACAAACATCGTCAGCATATATAGACATACTCACTTCCCTGCGATTTTGTCGCAATCAATCGGAAAGGTCAGCCAATACGACGTTAAAGAGTGTGGGGAAAAGAACACTTCCTTGAGGCCCACCTCGTGAGAAAGGATAAAGGGAAAGGGAGTACCATAAGCCCTTTCGGTGCTTATGGTACTCCCTAATCATACTCCAACCATACCATCACTGACAAAAGAGTAAATTACCTTAGCGTATGGCCCATTATGCCCACGCCTCTCAATCTGTTCAAAATGGAGCTCTGAAGCACTGTGTTATAAGCTTTTGCAACATCAAGAAAAATGGCTCACGAGGAAAGGCCGAGAGCTCTCTGGTGCACAGTGTGACTCATCAAATCTAAGACGCAATCTTGGGCACTTAGTCCTCACCGGAATGCTGTCATACATGTTGGAACTGCCTTTGTGTCCTCAAGCCACCACGACAAGCATTCACTTACCAGCTTCTCCATCAGATTAGCCACACAGAAGGTCAGTGACACAGGACGATACATGTCATTGCCAGGCTTCAGCACTGGAACTACATATGCCACCTTCCATGGCAGAGGAATGTCGCCAGTCTCTAAACCTCAAATGATAATGTTAAGGAGCGCCTTCCTGAGTTACAGGGGCAGGTTTATCGAGTCGACTTTTATGGGAATATCATCTCAACGTAAGCAACTTTTTCAGACAATTTAAACACAAAAGTGCACAAAACCGGCGAATAGCTTCTGATTAGAGATATATATTGTAAATGTTCGAGCAGCGTGTTTTCCAGAGTAGAAATCGGTATCCTGTACAAGAGAATTGAGACGCTTTAAAGGCAATAGAACGATAGCAGTAAATAATAATTGCGCGAACGAACAAGAGAAGAAACGTGCCTGCAATTACTTTTTGAATTCATATTTCGCCGCCTGTAGAGCATCAGTTGATTACAGAACTTAATCTTCACAACAGATATCGATATTACCATTATCGAGGTGTTTATCTTAGCATCCCTTATTAAGAGATTGCAATTTCGATATACTTCCAGAGGTAAAGTTTAACGATATTTCAAAGCGAAACCTCTACTTCTCTCATGCTAAACCTAAAGGCTGTCTCGTGCTGTGCCGCAAAATCACCGTCGCCGTTCCTCGAGGTCATTCATCTTACACTTACCTTAGCTGTGCTTCAAAAACATGAGTGTCACTGGGTTTCGAATCCATGCCATAACTGACAGGTCGACTTCCCCGCCCTACCTATGCTACCAGGGCAGCCGATAACGTCTCGAGTAAAACTGCAACACACTCCTGGGCGGTTCAGCAAAATTGGTCTTCCAGATCGCGTTTCAAATGCGTCACAATATTGCGCTGTAAACGAACATCACCGTCTTCACGCATGAAGTCCTATAGGCGCCGTATTTAAATCGAGGCAGCACATCTCAGACGCACCTGCCACGACAGACCACCATATAAGCGCGGATGGGTGGCGTGACATAAACAGGGATGCGAAATGAAGTAGGCCGCTCGATTTAAAGAGATCAGAGCTGTGCCAGACAGGCTGCTAAAACGATAGTAGAACAAGCAACAAAACGAGCCAGTTGCAGAATTAAGAGCTTGCTAAGTGTCTAAATGAGCCAAGGTTGAAGCGCCTGCAGACTCTGCATCTCCGGCTGCTGTCAATTGCTCGTGAAATTTTGGTTGAAAATAGTTGAGCTTCTACAAATTTACAACCTTCATTTCTTGTCATTAATTCTCGGATATTACAAATAGAATTTTGTATAACCTTAATATACTTCTTGGGTGGAAAAATGTGAGTTGATTGCCATACAACAAAACTAGCACATACAATGATTAAATGCATAGGACGAGCGGACCCCACATAAGTCCAAGTATCGGCGGTTGGTCGAATGCCATTGAGGGGTTTTCTATAACATGCATTTGGCCGAGTTGAGTACATCAGAGGGTAATTTTTCTGCTCTGAAAATCGGACCAGCGCGCTCACTCTAATGATCTCAAGTTTACAAACTCAGTATATACAAAATGTGAGTGTCTTTAGGGCCAAATGTGTTACCACTTGCCGCCCAATCGTGTCTTCCTGTATATATATATATATATATATATATATATATATATTATCTATACCTCACATTAGCTGTAGCACCCTAATACGAACGAAAAGGAGGAGAAACGTGTCACAAATTACTTTCTGAATGCGTATTTCGCCACCTGTACAGCGTCAGTTGATTTCAGAACTTAAGCTTCGACACA
>JAJIZL010023574.1:0-11454 GCA_023969395.1 Amblyomma maculatum | reverse complement strand
CTTGACAATTTTCTTTACTTCGAGCCGATTTAGTTTCAAGGTTCTCTATTTGGAAACGCTGCAATTTAAGGACAGGCAGGTTTTTTTTTTTGTTTTGAGCAAAAAAAAAAAAGAAAAACGTTCACTTCATGAATAAGGCTCGGCGTGAATTGCAGATACAAGTGCCACCTGTCACCACAATCGGGAAGGAACTATTTGCTTTTTCATAAATACCGCAAGGAACGCCGGAAGTGCGCATTCAAAACTACTACCGGGGTATAGGGCAATATTTTATATTCCGTGTTTGCTATTTCCATTAGCACTGAGACAATGGAAACCTTATTGTTTTCCGGATGTGACAGTCTTTAGAAGTCTCTAGTCGAGTATACTCTGGCGTGCGCTCCTCTACAGTAATACGGGTGCCACAGTGGTTACGGCGCTCGACTACTGTTCTCAAGGACGCGGGATCGAATCCCGGCCTCGTCGGGCGGCGAGAGTAAAGCACCCGTGTGCTGTGCAATGTCAGTGCACGATAAAGAGCCCCAGTTGGTCGAAATTTCCGGAGTCCTCCACTACGGCGTCTCTCATAGCCTGAGCGGCTTTGAGACGTTAAATCCCACAAACCAACCAACCAGCATGGCACCTCGGATTAAGGTCAGCGTCTCAAAACAGACCCAAGAGGAAAAGCTTGCGTGCAAGGGCGAGCGGGTCGGGAACAGCTGCCTCTTTTCATTTCTCCGTTCGAACTCAACCTCGGCGGCTGCGGTTCGATCGAAGCGAAACGAAGAGGCGTCCGTGTGCTGCGCGATGTCAGCACACGTTAAAGATCCCCAGGTGGTCAAAATTACTCCGAAGCCCTCCACTATGGCTCCTCTTTCTCTCCTTCCACATTCACTCCCGCCTTCCTCCCTTCCCTAACGGCACGGTTGAGGTGTCCACAGAAAACAAGTGAGAGAGTTGCCGCACCTTTCCCTTCCTATAAATCAATCAGTCTTTTTCTCCGCTCAGAGTATAGGCGATGAGGGAGAGCTTTATTCCGTTTTGTGGGTGTTAAAACTGAAACATTACTACGTCCCCATTCTTTCAACATCTGTGCCTTTCCTGGCGCGCAGAAAGACATCTGCCGATAATAACCACCTCGTACCTTCTCGGTGTTCTAGTAGCGGATCACACACAGTAGAGTTATAAACTTACAATATTGAAGAATTGACGCAATTATAAAATGAATGTCGGGTACCTGCTTCAAGCAGATTAAAAGTATGACTTGCTGACTACTTTAGAGAGAGACCGTACCTTGCTGCAAGGTCTTGGCATCAGAAGCCTGACGTTTGACTTATCTCAGTACACCGCAGTTATAAAACAATGTGGCGGATTTCCTAAGCCAATAACATTTAATGACATGCCTATATTTTGTATGTCATTCTTATCTTAACTTTGCCCGGAACCAAGATACTTGGAAGCGTCTTTTAAGCTTTCATTTCTATAGTCACAGTATTCTTTACGGGCTCTGAAGCCTTACACTTCCACCAACTTGAAATGATGTTGCCACTGCAAATTTTATTCTTAAGACACGCAAAATTTCATTAATCATCTGTAGCACCAGTCGTCATATGGAATAACCTTTGCGTAAAAAGCTTTCTATATAATAAGAATAAGAAAGGAGAGGCTGGTAGATCCATGTGATGAAGGCTTAACAGTCTTGCGGTAATAGCGTTTTGTTGGTTGAATACTTCTTCGACAGCGAAAGTGGGCCCCGTTTTCTATCCTGTGTTTATTATGAACCCACGGTTGGGCTGTAACAACTGCTGAAGAAAAGAGAGTCAAGCATTTTTCGGCTCTGCTAACACTTTCGGGATCCGCTCTATTTCATTGAAAAATTGTGATATCAACGTGGTTAACGTTATTAATTCTTTTTGTTTGAAGCGAAAAGCTTCACTGCGAGGGTCGGAGCCAAGCTTCGCGCGGGCCGTACGCTGCAAAAGCCATATTCTGCGCATGCGCGAAGCCGAGGCCAGCTGCGCAGTCCCCTTGCCAAGCTCTGCCGGCGTTGCCTAGCAACGATTAAGAGGTGTTGGACTCCTCCTCATTAAATAAAAGAAATCGTCTTCATCCGGGAATCAAACCTCCATCCCTTGAGTCCCCAGCCGAACGCTTTACAGCTGTACCACGCCCCGGGGTCGTCAAACGCTCTTCATAGTTTCGCTTGAAACGGACAGGCGTCTGTGTGCTGTGCGATTGGATTGGATTGGTTGGTTCATAGGAAGGGGAAGGCGCAGTACCTGTCACACTTGTGTCTGTGGAGACCTGAACCGCGCCGTAAGGGAAGGGAGGAAGGAGGGAGTGAAGGTGGAAAGAGAGAAAGGGGAGCCGTAGTGGAGGGCTACGGAGTAATTTCGACCACCTGGGGATCTTTAACGTGTGCTGCGCACAGCACACGGACACCTCTTCGTTTTGCCTCCATCGAAACGCAGCTGCCGAGGTCGGGTTCGAACCCCGGTATTCCGGACAGTAGTGGGCGTCTTACCACTTTTACTGCCACGAAATGAAAGGAATTATTTCGGGCTGGGGCGAGTCTAGGGTGGCCTCCATTCGGGAGCGGCCTCTTGAGCTCGCGTGACGAGGGCCAGTTGCGTAGTTTTTCTTGGGCTGGCCAACAGCTTGTCCCATTCCTCCGTTGAGGGAGCTGGCAAGAGTGTCTTTGGAGGGGGATTGCTGGCGCATTCCTACAGTATATGGTCTTGAGTGGCCTGCGTCCCGTCACCGCAGTGCCGGCATGCAGGGTTGAATTCTCCGTTCGTAATTAACGATAGTCGGTAGGGGCTAAGAATGGCCTTTGTTTGTAGGCGTCTGAGTGTCGTGGCTTGCGCCCGGTCGAGGTCGGGATGAGGGGCTGGGTACGTGCATCTTAGCTCGCGATAAAAGTTTGTTACCTCCGCGTATGTGCGCGGTGCCTCGACAGGCGCGTCCGTTCCCGATAGATCTCCCGTCTCCCGGTTGGTCAAGCCTCGGGCTAGACGGTCGACCCCTTCGTTTCCGGAGTTACCCGCGTGAGCCGGAACCAATACGAGATTGATGTTGTGATTGAGAGATCGGTTGCGCAGAATTCGCGCCGCGAGTGCGCTTACAGAATTTTTGGCGAAATTTTGAACGGCGCTTTTTGAGTCGCTTAGAATAGTTTTGGTGCGGGGATCCGCGATGGCCAGTGCGATAGCTACTTCCTCTGCCTCGCATATGGAGCTAGCATGAAATGTTATGGCGTTTATGAAGGTTGACTTTAGAGTGGCCATATATGCTGTACCACTCCGGCGGGGCGCTGTGCGATGTCAGCGCACGTTAAAGATCTCCAGGTGGTCGAACTTACTCCGTAGCCCTCTACTACTGCTCCTCTTTCTCTCTTCATATTTCAACTCCCACCCTCCTCCCCTCCCTTACGGTGCGGTTCAGGTGTCCACAGAAATAAGTGCGGTAGGTACTGCGCCTTTCCCTTCCTGTGAACCAATTTATAATATAATATATACCGTGAGGATGACAGCAGCGGGATTCCGCGCGTGACAGATACTGCGATTAGCGCGCAATTTCAAAGTATCAAAGACTAAAATAGTTAAGTCACTCAATTAGGGTGATGTCAAGGATGTGCCGTCACCCATTTGCCGTCAGCTATGAGGACCAAGCGGGAACGAGTGCTCTCCAAAGCCGCTGGGTGGCGCTTTTCGCCTTCCGCGAGACAGATGCAGCGCCTTTCCTTTCCTGTAAATGAATTATAGAACGCCGGTTTACTTAGACGCGCTCGTCATGGAAACCAAGGAGAGTTTAGCTGCTGGCGAACCGCGCAGAAGACTGGAGACATTAACGTCTCCTGATCCCGAGGTAGTCACTGCTTTTCGCCTACGTATATCCAGGCATAGCAGAGCTAAGCCGTCTTTAATTTTTTTTTCGAAGTATAGGTATGTTGAGGTTAAGTACTGCGACAGCGGATTGGATAAGAGGCAAAACGGGTGATGTATGCCCATAGTCTCACGAAAAAAGAACAAACAAATGGCTGTTGGTTCAACATTGGGTAACCCTGAAAGGAAGCGAAATCCTAATGTGCATGGCCACGCTCATTGCCAAACTAGGATTAAGCAGATTGTTAGAAATGTTTCACTTGGTTTCATGTTTAGTTATTCCAATGTTTTCACTTGGTTTCATATTTATCGATTCCGACGAAAACACTCGTATGGTCCGTAAATTAGTGTGTCTTGGGCGTTACTTGGCATATGGTACAGTTCGACGTAACGGGGTTTCGTTAAAGGAAAAGGTCTAAACTGGCTTTTAACTGCGTGGTCGTGCTCGGTTCAACTGATGTCAGTTATCAATCGTATCATTGTTCTACACTTGTGATGAACGTTGAGTCCCGCTTGGGACCCCTATTTAGTCTCATATAGATGAGCAACTCCTTTTTCGCCCAGTTTGGCATCCCGGTTGCCAGGACGTCTAATACAGTGTCCACACTGGCTTCCGCTGATATATACACGTCGGTCACAATCACCGCACTTTCACTTAGTTTCACACACACACTTTTTAACCATGTGCAGAAAACATTGTTGGCATTAGCTGGTTAGCCTGGATGGTTTTATTGGGCCTTCTTGTTTTATAAACTAATTCACAATTGAAGCTAAATGTTCATTACGCCAGGAAATGGGTCTTCGCGTGGCACTAAATTAGGCCCTCAAGTCACCTTGACCAAATGAAGTGTTCGCATCACAGGGTATGACGGAGACGCATGTTTTTTTTTTCTTTTTAATTTGATAATGCGTCAGTTGGTGGTAGTAAAGCGTGTCATATACTCCCTTGCTTGCCCCTCCATCCCCCGGTGTAAAAATAAAATGAACCTTAAATATACTCTGATCTGTCAACCATTGTATTTCACCCGTCATTCATCAGTAAAAAGATAAACAGGGCAGTACAAAAACAGATTGATATTTTTTTATTTTTGTTGCGTTATTTTGAAGCGAAGAAATGCAGCACAGAACGTTCAAGGTATTTCCTTTTAGCATTTTAGAATCGTATATGAAGGCCCCTGAGATCAGTAAGCAAGCGCATGTGGGAACAGTGAATAGAAGATTGCAAAGCGATTCCTTCAATGAGACTGAAATCAGTCTTTTCTAGAGAATTCTCTCTCATTGAAAAGGCAATCTCTTTCCATCACATTCCTCAGTGGAGAATCCATCCTTCCGTCGATGAGCCGCCATGAGAGCAACGAAGTGAAGCCTACAGCGCCCAAAAAAGGCGCTGCCATTTTAGCCCCGCTTACTAGCACTATCTTTCGGGAGGCAGCAAGGCGAAGTCCAATTCATTTCCCGATGGGATGCACGGGGCCTTCTTGGCAATAATTGGATTCGTAATGAAATTATGTGGAAAGGCTCAAAGAGCTCCCGCGTCTGGAAAAGATTCATGTGGTACTTTTGCTGCACATTGCGCATGTAGCCTGGCTATCTCTAGCGTCTTCTTCGCATCACCGGGACCACCGTATTTCACTGCGCAGGATCCCAGTCGAAGAAAGCTTTAGAACCGCGCTACCAAGACGTCCAAATAATCTGCCATTCTGGGGTAACTTAGGACTTTTCCGTAGTTGTGTAGTCTCTTGTGTAGCACATTTCTGTAGTCTGTAGCACTTCTCTGTAGTAACTGCTCAAAATTCTGATGGTAATACAGAACGTTCTGTGATGACAACGGAAGATTTTCTGTAGTTTCTTTCAACTGGGATCTGCCGGTCGTCTGCATCACCTCGCGCCTAACACCGCTCGACGAATGAATGCGGTCTCCTCTAAATTCTGTCTTCTAACTTCTAACTAACAGACCCCGTTTGTCGCAGTATGGAATCTTTCTTTTGCCCGTGGAGGCACCCCTTCAACACGCTTTTGCTGGCGCGCTGTCACAGCCGCGTGCAAACGCCACTTTCGCGTTTGTTCAGTCTAGGGTTTCCGTTGGCGTCGCATAGAGTCGGTCTTTCTATCTCTACGGTCTTCGAGTACAGAACTCGTAGAAGGAATCGCATCCACCAGTAAATTTATTGCAGTACCTTATAGTGCATGCTAAAAACCTCTAAAAAAGCCAAGCATGCCTGGATAAGTTGGAGTTTTCGCTCAGGAATCTAAGGCTCCACGTGCTCTTCTCGAAGAAACACGTTCACTAAGTTATTTTTTCTCGGTTTTCACGCTGTCTATTTACCGAGAGATGACAACTCCCTGCTTTTCGTTCAACTGAAGTTACCTCGTTTAAATAGAACCTTAGCATTGTCAGTTCTAAACAAACAGCAGCATCAACAAAAAAGGCTTGCTCCCTAGAAGGACTTGCTGTGCACGCGCTTTGTCGAGCCCGATTAGGTGGTCGTACCTCGACGAAAAGTGGAGTTTGAAATCGCATGCGACGACTGCGTTTTCCGGGGACTTGGGAAGCCTTGTAGGCGTTCCTCCTCGCAGTCGCGGCGAATCAGTGGACGCGTTCTTCCTTACAATGATGCGGAAGAAATGAAGAGACAGCGCTCATATTTGTCGCCACTGCGGTTATTCTCGAGCGGAATCCGTAAATATGTGACAACATAAAATAGCGCTACCACGGAAGACAGCTCCCGAGGTTTTTGGCGACGGTAGCACTTACTCGATCCGTGCCGTGAATACGTATGTGCTTGGAAGGAAACAGTTAAGCAAATAGAAGGCGACGCCGAATATTGCGCTTTATTTCCCATATACCGGCGAAAAGAAAACGATGGGCGTGCTTTTCTCGGATCTCTGTTTGGTCTTTCGACCTTAAGATTTGTTGTCACTTTCTGTGGAACCGACAATCAATGTCGGTTTCACGGAAAATTAAATATGCTTTAGTTTGTTATTCCGCTTGTTTTCGCCGATACATTTTTAGAGCTTTGGGTTTGGCTTTGCTGTCGATTTTGGATCGTCTTCGTTTGCTACGATACCAATTCAGTTATAGAGCAAGACGTGTGAAGCCGAGCGTACATGCACCACCCTTAAAAATTGGCTCATACTCTTCTTTCTACATCGGGGGTAAGACACGTGCCGTGCTTGATCTTGTGATCACCTGCCACAGTCAAAGTCTAATCTTTAGTATTTCATTTAGCTATAAGCAAGGTGGTATTAGCTCTGGGAAGAGGAACACTTTTTTTTTCAAGATTATATGTGGTTACTAATGCCACCAAATCACACAGCCATGCTATTTACGTACCAATCATCTCTGAAAACTGATATAAACAGTATCAGCTACCTATAGGGCGGCTCTTTCGCTCTGGTCATTTTGCCACAGCGCAAAAACAGACAAAAGAATACTGTCTGCAAGGACGTTTTTCACTCCAGGGTGAAATTTGGTGCAGTACACAGATTGACGTACGTTCGGCACAGCTGTGTACAGCAGTTAATGAGAGGAAGCCTCAAAAATTCGGAGGCGTCAAACGAGGAGCAGATGTCTTTGTCCTGACATGCACTAACAATATCCATGTGTGTGCCTAAGCTACAAGAGTGGGAATGGCATCTACGCATCATTGTTCCGATTCTGCTGTGGCCCGCGGCGTTCGAAAAAGTAATGAATGAAACATAAACTAGTTCACTGTAGAAAATGTTAGTATATAAGCTTTTTCGCATGCACATAAGGGCTTGCAGAGTAGTAATAACCACCATAAATGTCATAGCCAGGGGAAATGGTTCTCAGGAAACCTATAATAAATGTACCAAATGTTATAAATGGTGGTTTGTGGGGTTTAACGTCCCAAAGCGACTCAGGCTACGAGAGACGCCGTAGTGGAGGACTCCGGCAATTTTGACCACCTGGGGTTCTTCAACGTGCTCTGACGTCGCACAGCACACGGGCGCCTTGCTTTTCGCCTCCAACGAAAAGCGGCCGCCGAGGCCGGGATGCGATCCCGTGTCCTTGGGGACAGTAGTCGAGCGCCGTAACCACTGCGCCACCCCGGCGGGGTTGTTATAAATGTGGTCCACGTTTACCTTACTTTCCATTTTATTAACCGTTATTAACGTTGATGCGATCACTTTCGTAATGTTCTTGATAAATTCGTAGTGCCTGTTGTGGCGGTGCGCTGGCCTTTTGTTGTCTCTAACGCATGCCTCACGGTCACCGTGGTGAGCTCTTCACATGCTGTCAGGTGACCACCTCAAGCACGCTGGCCTCTTCAGTGGAACGAAGTATTGATCTGGCCAAACGAAAAGCAAGTTAACTGTCCATATACCACACCCCGAAGAAATGAAAGAAAAACGCGTACTTAAATATGCAGAGAGTTTTGGTTATAATGTGAACAACGTGCGAAAGCGGTATTGTAAAGGTGTTATTCTTGTGTCTCCTAGCTTTTTGCAGTTTGCTGAAATAAGACACCATTTGTCACCAGTTAAATCTTTGAATATTTCGCTATTCTGGCTTCTCGTTCAGGTATTTTGGTTCCCTAGCTTCTTGTGCAATCATGTTGCCATTTAGTCGCTAGTCTACCTTCCCGTTCTTCCAGCGTTTCGACCACCAAATCGTCCTCAGGCTCTCCTCGTTTAACAGCGAGTTGCATCTGAAGCTCCGCCGCGGGTTCGTCCGCCACATGATCTGGAGTGCCGCGAAATTCTTCTTTTTCTATTTATCTCCTCTACTAGGCACTATAGCACATCTTTGTCTTCGTCTTCCTCACTGGTCTGCTGGAACGCGTTTAGATTCTGCGGCGATCAACCAGACTGTCCCGGCGCAAAGTCCATGTCGGCGGCGAGAAAAGACGCACCTGCTAAGTCCGCCGCTTAGGCACTATCTGATTACGTCATCAAAGCTGCGCGACTCTAGCGCCATATGGCAAGGTTTGCCGTTGCCTCCTCGTTGACGCTAGCGCTTGAGGAAATTTCCCTCTGTCAAGGTGGTCAAAGTTCAACATCAATAGGCATTGTCTAGGTAAAAGGTCAAGTCATGATCGAGACGTGACGTGACTGACCCTGGTCACGACTATCATTTATGACACAGTGCCATGACTGTGCTAGACCAACTGTTATAGCACTGCTATACAGCTGCTTTACAAGCAAGCAATCGGAAAGCTTCGGAATAAAGTCAGTCACCTAGGGTTTTGAAGCGAAAGAATTTCTTGCATGAAGAATGGTGTTTACATGCAGGGTCTGTCACCAGGCGTTGTGGACAGAGCGTGTCATCACAGCCTGTCCTTATGAACATATTTAGGAAAGAAATCATGTCCACGCGAGAGCTTATTGAACCGCCATCCTTCCGTGTCTCAGCCAAGTGCGCTGACAACTGCACTGCGCCGACTTGTCTGGCGGAAGGACACTGGAGGACGTTGAGGCAGAAGAGAAAACGATGTCTGATAAGAAAAGTAAAGTTATTACGCAAATAAAAACTAAATTACAGAAAAATAAAATCAAGAAAGTCACAAAAAATCCCAATACATTAGAACGATAATGCAAAATGAATGGCACAAAACAGAAACACATGAAAAACACTGATAAGTGGAGTTAATAAAGTAAACGCAAAACATTTACACGTCGAAAAACAAACGCAAAACTAGTCATAGTGGAATCAGGCCCTGAACTCACAGTTTTGCATTTCCGCGCATAAAAGGACTTAAGTGCACTGCTGTAGTTTTTTCTGCGTGTCCTGATATGCTACAGCTCAAAGCCATTCTTTGCATTTCGCTTCCACACAAACGCGGTCGCAAAGGCAGGAAATTGGCTCCTCCTAAGGTCCAGTAGTGTAACGCACTAACTACGCAGCCACCCATGCATTTGGGTTCCGTAACGAGCTACTGCACATGCTACGCAGCGCGGTTAAGATACGGTAAACGAGGTGTACTACAAAACGACGACTTGCCCGGTGCTTGTAATTAAGGCGGAATACGTCGCGAACGATAGGATGCGCTGGAGTGGCACATGGCACTCGCGGTCACCGAGGACGTCCCATCGGTACGCACAGAAGACTTCGCAATTTGCACAGCGCGAAACGGTAACCTCGTGAGTTGGTGATCACAGACGATAGCGAAGACGGCATCGTGGAAGAAAAAACTTCATTATGTGCTACGATTATAGCAGTTACTGCTTGTAAACAGCCTGTAACACCCAGACAGAATCGGAGATTGTCGTAATGGCGCTTCAAAGGTTTGACCACCGCGGCGGCGAGGGCTCGATGCGCTGAGTTCTATACCGCCAGTCGGCTCCATTTTAATTGCTTAAGTGCGCCTAGGAAATAGTTAAGTCCCTCAAAACGATTATATTACATCAATTAGTAGGTTCACTTTCCCGTTTCACTTCTTTAATTAATAATTAATTATGAATAAACGTTCTGCAACCCAAGTCCGCCCTCGTGTGGTATACTAAAACAGCGAGTCTAAGCTTTGAAAGGTACTGCAACGAGAGCAAAGTCCTCATTATACATTAACTCGACAATCGTGTTACTGGAAGTGCGCGGCATGCAACCGTGAGGCAGAGGTGGGATGTAATTGGCGCACTTGCTTCCTGGAGAACAGATGTACGAGTGTCGCCTTCCGGGGCCGCGACGTTATTACGACAGTCCCGGGGGAAAGGTGTCGCGTATGTGCTCGCTGCGCCAGAGGTTGTGTGTTTGACGAAAAGTTACCAAGCTACCCAAAGTTAACAAAACTCATTTGAGAGTTCTAAGCAGACACGTGAGCGTAGCTTCTGCGTGACAAGATTCGGTATAAGTCACCTGCAGTCTCGCTCACAGGTCCCCTAAAAAAACAAGCTTTTCTTTATCCTTCACATAAAAGTGATTGCAAATGAGCGGGGAATTATAATAAAGAAAACATTTAGTTAAAAGATTTAACAAGGTTACAGTTTGTTCCTTAGCTATATTTACGAAGAACAGTGAGGAACCGGTGTCATCTACTCTTGATAATGGCGCAAACAGAATCGGGCTGCCAGAATGCGCGCTTCGTGTAGAATGTCTCTAACCGTCTTCTTCTCCTTCTCCAATTTGACAGGCTGGCGCGATTTAACGTGTGCCCTACCATGAAAAGCGCAAAAGTGGACGGCCACCCTCTTTCGTACATAATCCCACTTGGCTTCTCGCGATGGAAACATCGCTGTGACTGATATCACGTAGTTTGAACACTTAACTGGCGCCACTGTTAGAGACGGAGAAAGAAACAGAAAGCACGCGCCGTGGTAACTGTGTGATGTGATAGGTCCAGCTTTATTTCTGCTCGACGCTTAAGCGGCGCACTAGCAGCCGTGTGTCGATGTACCCTCGGAAAATATTGTGTATATAGACAGTGACTGATTAATCGCGGAAGCACTAATCTGCAGGCATCTACCTCGAGCAAAGTGTCACCTTTCTTAGATTTGATTTGTTTAGTTTGGCTTATGGGATTAACGTGACTCAGGTTATGACAGATGCCGTAGTGGGAGGCTCTTAATGTATCGATGGACTGGGGTGCTTTCCGACGTTACACAGCACACAGGCGCGCAGCGCGGATTCGAC
>JAJIZL010023573.1:0-14078 GCA_023969395.1 Amblyomma maculatum | reverse complement strand
TCCCTGCCAAGTTGGTGTCGTCTATAAGATTGCCCTGAGCTGTGGCAAGGCCTATGTCGGGCAAACCGGGCGTTGCCTAAACAAACGACTTATGGAACACTCAAACAGTGTTTACAATACTACGAAAAGAAACCTAGGTGTTCACTGCCTAAAATGTCCCTCTCAGCCCTGTGAGCCATCCCTTCATAATTGCACTGTCATTGCGAGAAATGCACATCAGTATACACGCGAAATCATAGATGCCGCTCACATTCTAAAGCTAGGTCAAAATTGTGTTAGCACACCCTCAATAGCCCTGACTAAACGCGAGTTAGAATATTTGAACCAGACGTACAGTAGTTTTAATGTTTAGATTCCGGGTACACTCCTCAGCCTCTAGCGGCCTGACCTTGGTTGTTTTAGGTATTCCGTTTTTAATGCCCTTTTGGTTTTTAATGCCCTTTTGTTCTTGTAATTCTCTTAATTGTCCTTTTGATTCTTTTATCGCTTTTTTTGCCCCTTTTTGTTTTTTTTATCGCTCTTAATGCCCCCTTTTGCTTTTATCGCTCTTAAAGCCCCTTTTGGCCTTTAATGCCCCCTTTGGCTTTTATCGCTCTTAATGCTCCTTTTTGGCCTTTTTTCGATTTTAGTTTATGTATCTTCGGATCGTGTCATCTTTACTGTTTTTACCTACATGCCTCCTCGTTTTTCGCGTGTATATATATTTTTTTATAGCCCTGCCGTTCTGGCTTGCTTTGACCTATATTGTTATCGTGCGCCTTTTAACTTTGCGTTCGGTGTTTTACGCCACGTGCAAACTCAGCTGTTATTAATTCTTTCACGCCCACTTTTCGTACATATATATTGTGTCACTCTCTAATAAAAACCAGTTGAAGTCAGCGCTGTGTTGTCGTTCTCTTCCTGTGTCTTTGTTTTGAAGTGCGCTAGTTTGATTTCCGAGATGATTTACCAACTAGTCTTTCTTCCACCGTTGCAAGCTGAAGGAGTGATGAATCAAACAGAAAGATTACCAGAGCTTCAAAAATTTGATTATAAACTCAAGTTCAATAAACAGCTATATATAACGATTATAGCCGAAAGGTCAGTTTTTTTTTGCCACCGTCACTTTATGTTCGTGATAATGGCGAACTTTGCATTGTAAGACTGTCGAAATTTAAGTTTTCTTCGCTTCCCTATGCCTCCTAATAAATGATGTTTTTTATGACCTTTTCTCGCATATATTGTGTCAATGTATGAATTTGTTTTGTGTGCGGACACTTTCAAAATATTGGACGTGGCGCTCAACTTACTCTATTTCGCTCTAGCAGCAGGCAGTTCTACTGAGCGATGAAAACTACTTAACTTGGCTAGCTGCACCATCAAACTCAAAGCTGTGCTTGTTAGACTGAAATGAAGTGCACTGCGCTGAGTCATCATATTGTGCTGCTGTTTGTAGCTCTTGTCGAGTGAGTATTTGCACCTCGCTGAGCGTAATTTTAAATCGACTTTTGAAATAACAAATGCTTGACATGCTTGACGGATGGAACCATTGGGTGTATATAAACTATCGTATGAACTGTGATGGCCAGGCCTGATGTTGTCGCACTACACATGATCAATGGTTATTGTATAGGCTGTTCCTCTATTTTGCTGACTTAGGTTTTATATTCAAACGATACAGGTATAATTATGACCTCTTTTTATAAACAAATGGGACTGCCACAGGTACTTACAGAGTATGTAAAGCGTAGCAGAGTGCCTAAAATATAATATTAGGTATACTCTCTCTGCGGTGACCAACAAAAATGTATTTTTGTCTTTAGGGTACTGACTGGTTGCTCTAGTTACAATGTAAACACAAGTAAAGGCTTTTAATGGTAAAAGTAACCGGGAGAATTTCAACGTATACTCGGCAGATACTGTCTTTCATTGCTTGAAAATATGCACTGCACAGAATACGTAAACTTATATCCCAACGCATAAGATATCTCCTTTTCGCACTACTCCTTAGGGCACAGTTGTTAGGACGTAATCTGGAATGAAAAATTGAAAGGCATTTCTTCCAGAACATATTGTTTAAAGCCGATAGTAGAACAGAAAAAAATTGAAATGCTAAAACAAATGTAGCTCATGGATTACGAAATTGATACTGTAGACTGATGGGCGTAGGCAGCACTGACTATATCAGCCTGTATACATTCGATGTTGCGCAACAAATTTCTTTTTAATGATTTTTCTCGCGCTCTATTTAAGCCAAGCGTGCTGCGCACATCGCGGTACTTATGACGGAGACCTCAAAGGGCAAAAGTTCCATGCCAGTTGATTGTAAGTTTTAGGCGCTGTTTAGCTTGTGTCCAGAGAGATAAAGCTTACCATGATGCATTTGTGATCATATTCAGTGAAGCAAACTAAACGACGTGGAAGCTAGGTCTCATAAGAAGCAATAAAATAAACATTCCGTGTCACTGCTGTACTACAAAATCATCCGAAATGTATTGATATGTATTATACTGAGGTAAAACTTCGAATTTTGCTCGTCTTTTGGGATAAAAAAACGAACATTTATTGGTTGAGTATATCTCACAATCCGCAGTAGCACAATATCTATTTAAAGATTGTTTGCTTAGCATCGAGGCTTTTCTTGTTTTATAGATGCTACAGGTACGCATTCATACGTCCGGAGATTCTTGTTTGAATATTTCCATGGCCTATAAGAAAGGTTTCTTAATACTCCGTAGATCAGGCTCTCACGGAAGTTTTCTAGCGACAGTTCTGTTTTCACAGTGCTGAAGCACTCCTGAGACTAATTATTTACCATCGCCTTGATGACTTCGTTTAGCGATGCATTTTCATTTGCTTGCTGTGTTTACCTTATAGATCGAATGTGCTGAACACATGAAATTTTACACTGGCTATACTAGAATGACATGTCTACTTAATGATCGCACTTCGGCTCGCCTCTGGTGTCACACATAGTGAATAAAGCCCTACACTAAACGGAGTCCCACATAGTTTTGAAATAATAACCATGCAGTAATCGGAATCCGCTTATTTTTATACCTATAGTTCAGACAGTCCATGTCCACATCATTAGCATATGCTGTTCTTATTATAAATAAGGCAAATATTTAGGTTAGTAGGAATCATCATATGAAATTGTTTCCCTATGAAGGTGAATGCACGTTTTTACATTTTCTTTTTTATAATTTATTTTTTATATACTAGTGCATTGTGCAACGCAGAAAATCTAGAAGGATATCACACATAGAAAACCTGTTATCTGTCAGACTTTACACTGAATCAATAGGAAACAGTATTGGGAAAATCCATATTTCACGACACATGATGTCGACTGCCTAAGAAGTAACCTTCTTGTAAAAATAAACAGATATGAATGAAGTTATTTATGTATCGATCGTAGAGGAATACAACCTCTATTTGTTTTTCACACGAAACCTTAATGCAAATAAACACTGTTTAAAGGTACATGATATCTAAAGGGATATCATTATTAGGCCTTATTTTTAAATCTCTCGGGTGGTATTTGAAGCTGATCTTTGATATCTGATACCAAATTAGCAGAATATTTTTTGCATGATGTTCTTCTATTTCCACTTGAACATAATACTGTGGAAGATTTTCCACAACTGAAGGGAAGGTACAGAGTGTATATTGATGCTTTAACACACCTAAGTAATTCGCAGTGGAATAAGGTGACGATAACGGCAAGAATTTTGGAGTGGTAGAGCTTTTCGGCAGTTATAGTTGGCCGCCGAAACCGTTACCTTAAGGTATCTATTCCTGAAATTGTCAATGTCTACACTTATATGCAGATAAGATTTGGAGCCAACACTAATATTTCTGGTTGGTTACGCCCGGTTTCCCTTAAGTATAGTCCATGCAGCAAGTCGGAAGTGAACCACTTCTGCCTTTCTCACCGCAATCTGCCAGTTATGATGTCCACCATTTTGTAGTTAGTTGTAGAGATATGTACCGTTCATTTTTTTGCAAAACATATATGGCTGAATATATAAAAAGTCGTAACATTTCCTAAGTCAGGTGGTGCGCTGGCAGCCGCTACGACAATATTCTGTCGGCAGAGCTTTTAGATGTGAGAATCTGCCTATGAAAATGCATTAGATGCATTATAGAAACATCATATGTGCCCGCCCTCAGTAATTTTTATTTTATTGCTGCAATGTGAAGAATATTGATTTTAAATACTTTATGCAGGATCATCTGGATGACCTTAAGCAATACCTCAATTTGCCCCAAATGTACACAACAAAAGACGACTAAGAATTCTACCCGCCGCATTCACCACTTCTTACCATACTGGTTGCCATCACTGACAAGAAGTTGACGTCGCTCAAAATATATCTGACATGAAGCAGCCAGCATTTTAGTTTAGGACGTATTGAAAAAGAGCTCTTTGACATCTGGACTTGATAGAATAGTAGAATTCATTGTTCACTTTCACAGGTATCTCACAGAATGGACAGTATTCACTCTCTAGCTGCAGTCGTTGCGAGGGGGGCTTTTTCGACTAACATTTCACAACCTGAAAAGTTTCTATTGATTTCTTTGCACATGTTGCCCTCTTGTCCTTACACAAATGTGAAAAAAAAAAAAACATTTTTATCCGAATCGCTGTTTTATCGGCGTGAAAACGTTTCCCACAGTCTATTGTAGAGACCTGCAGTTATACTATCGAGTGACTTTCGTAGGCTTTCATCGGCACTGCTCTCCTCAAAGGTTTTCGCACCACCGTGTAGTTATGAGCAAAGATAACTATGCCGTAGCTATTTTGGGGAGCTGATTTCCCATATGTCCCAAGAACTGGTTTGCGGGGGTTTCCTCTAGTCTATATTGAGGATACACTATTTGAGATAGTCAGAGCAAACATTGTTTGATGATGATATTCAATTAGGTTCTTGAGCAAATGCATATACTTTGGCAATAATTTTTTGCAACAGGTGCATTTGAATATTTCTAAAAAGAATTTACTAATAGAAATGAAAAACATTACTATGACATTTTGGAGTGATTGCGTATTGTTGAGTGCGTGTTGTCGGGCTAGTCGGTTCTGCATTATTAGGAAGACATTAGCGCTAATACTTGGACGCGTGTGTTTCCTTCTGTCCCCATGCAAGTATTAGCTCTCATTTGTTTCTAAAGACACACTGTTACACAGAGAGCAATGAAGCCATTATTCTACCATCTGGACTTTCACCGAAGGTGGGAACAATTGGACGATTTTCGTCTTGCTGCATGGAATATATTTTAGGAAGGCTGGGCTTGACCCACTCGAAATATTAGTGCTGGACGCAAATTTGTGTGCATAAATTTATACTTTGCAATTTGGGGAATATGTACATTAACGTAACGGCTGCTGCGGCCAACACGATATTTTAGGAATTGTCTCCGATATCTCGGTTAGGTAACCGATTGGTACGGTAGGAAAACATTTTCGGGGTCAACAATGAGACATTTTTGAATTTCACGCCGGTTTTTGATTGGCCTTCGAGTCAATAATATTCGCACTTCGGCTTGCCTGTTCTCACGTTTTAGTGCCAAATTCAGTACTCCGTTGCAACATTTATGTGGTGGTAAAACGTGCCATCTATCTGCTATATCCAATTGCACTGTTTCATAGTACCTCCGATTTTTTTCTGTGTAGGATTATAGCGCGAAACGTTCAGAGTGTACATTGACTTTGCCTTGTTTATGTTCATTTTATTTGGGATTCTTGTTACTTGGTCCAAACTATATATTCCATTTTTGCTCTCATATAACTTAAGGCTCCTCTTCAGCCCTGAAAAAATGCAGGCAATACAAAAGTTTCTGCTCGTTTACAGGGCTGGAAATTCGCCACTTCAGACAAGGAACCATTGGCGTTGCCTAAAAGTGGTAAGACGGATATTCATTGCGTATAATTTTACAGGAGTGCAATATATCCTGAATACACTTTTACACTACATATATATTTCAACTGTAGAAGTTGTCTTGCATGCTCTGATACACTTGCAAAAACTAGCACACATTCAGTTGTATTACCTTTTATATGGATGAGAAGCAGCTAACATTTTATACATGCTTTGGGGTATCACGTCGAAGTGTTTCAAAAACACTGTTCAGGTGGCGAGGTGTATGCAACTTCCTACTTTTAGAAAGTAATCCTCAGATATGCAGCATTTTGAAGGCCCAATGCACAGAGCCTAATTCGCTTTTATTTGTGATAACAAAAAGCCATTGCTTCTGAGAGGTGACATATGCAGGTACTCAATAAATATTTTTGGCCAAAATGGGTAATAATATATGTCGGCATAAAACATTGCGGTGTTGAATAGCCAGTGGGGATGATGACGTAGTCAGCGTGCTGGACTTGGGTGAGTTAGCTGTCGCGTTGGAACGAGGCAGTTGGCAATTACCATAGAAGTACCATGGATCAGCCGCCTGAATTTGTGGCGTCATGGGAGAATGTAGTACGGCATATTTAGTGTTATCGGATGCCTTGATCACGTGACGTGACGAAGGGTTTGGGGTGTGAAGAGCAATTGGTAGCGACGTTAGCTTATCAGCAGCAGTCGGCAGACACTTCAATACAAAAGGTTGGAATGTGGTTTCACCCAGCATCCGATGTGTTTGCCTTAGAAGACAATACATAAGGGAAAAATAGAGAGCACTGACGAATGTCCTGAAAAATTAGTTTAACGATGACTGAAGCCTAGAATAGTACCCAGAAATACGGCGCATCGAACATAAACAAGTGAATAGAAAACATAACACAGGCGAAAGGTTTCTATTCACGTGTTTGTGTTCGTTGCGCTGCATTTCTGGGTACTATGCAGCACCAACTCGCCCCTGAAGCTGTTATTCTGAAGCATAGAATATTCGTGCTTTCATACGCTCAGCGTTCATTTAAGTATCCCCTATTTTTAGTGCCACTGCATTAAGAGAGACGTGCTACTGATAAAACCCACCATCGGCGTTGATAGTGCGAGACGTGTGTGTAAAAGATCACTAGAACGGCTCTGGCAGGCAGTGGCTGGAAACGCATATGACGAACCAAGGGCTCTGCTGTGTCATTGCTCTCACAGCATGCTTGTGGGACGTCACGGGTCAGGTGAAAGCGGTTATAAAAGGAGCTGCACTGATCTTGGTTGTGCTTCTTCGTGTGTCAGACAGCGTTTGAATAAACCCAGACATATGTCGTGCTCTCTTGTCATGTGTGCTACAAGGTGAAGACACCACAGGCTGGTAGATGGGTTATCTCATATTACGAGACCTCAAGACAGAGCCGCACTGGTGGGCCTTGCCAATTCCAGCTCCACATATAGGATGGAGTATGGGACTGAATCCAGCCGCTGGGATCCTTACACCCCGACTGAAGCACGCTGCCGCTACGCGAACAATGCATTTTCTGAAGGCTTGTTTAAAACGATGCTTCACTCCATCCAAATTTCCCAAGCTGTTAAGCACCCACAACCCCCAACTCTATTAGCTCTCCTTAAACGCGGAAAGAGGATTTATACCTCTCTGCTCCTCCGCCTGCTATCTCTGGCTGATGTCGCTTTCCACTGAAACTACTAGCCACGGCAGGCAGCTTGCCTTTTACACTGGCTGCCTGGGTTCCGATGTCGACTGTAATACGCCGTCCATAAGCGGGTGCCTAAGTTCATCGCTTATAGAGGCACAAATAAAGGTTGCACTAATAAAGTAGGCATTGAAATGAGTGCATCCGAACGAAGATCCCTGACACAGTAGCCACTAACACTATTCTGACATACCTGTAAACAATTGGTTCCTTCTCTTTTACAAACGTCATCTGCGCTCAAAGCCTACAAGGCACTTCTTCGCTTTACTAGCCTGATTGACAGACTGTGACATTCTCACCTCCTATCCTCTTCTACCCTCCCTTTTAACCCCTCATTCCTCTTCCTTCCCAGTGCAGGATAGCCAACTGCAATTCATTCTTTCTGGTCAACATCCCTGCATTCCGCCCTCCTTTTCTCCTCCGCATCCCTCCTTCACCATTCACATTTTCGGTCTTCACAATTTGCTGTGCGGTTCTAAATTTTCTACGACGTAAAGACCTAGCATTATCTAAGCATCATTCATTATATCTTTATAATAATTTGTTAGTGAAATAAGTTTTATTTAATACCCCAAAAGGTGACAATTAGCGCCTCATCTAGTAACAAAGCTTCCTCAAATATTTATACATGGAGCGGTTATTTAAGCAGCAGAAAAATAAATAGAGTTTGATGCCCGCACTTCAACTTCAGAATTCAGCCTCTAGTCTGTGGTTCTGTGATTTGGACACTAGAATACAGATTTCGAGGACGGGGATATAGTCGTGGCAGTGCCCATTGGCTTTAGATGGAGTCGCACAAATTAGGGGCGCACTACTTGTGTACTAAGTTAGCGTGATTGCAGTGGACGTTAAAGAGCTCTAAGGGGCCTCTATTTCGCTAGCCGATCTCTACCGCGTCAGTTGGAGTTAATGAAGGTTTTGTAACGCTAAATCACAGAAACCCCCAAAACTATACGATCTGTTCTAAATTGCTTTTAATTAGTTTCAAGAGAGATTTGCTTGCCTGTGAGTATGAAGTGAGCGTTGCATATTGCGGAACGAGGTGACCACCGCGTCTCTCAAATACCTCTCTTATAAACAGCGTTGCTCTGTGGTTGCGAAATTCAGCATTTGGAATTTCATGTCAGTATGTTTTAGTTAAAAGACAACTTTGCTCCATGCTTCAGGGACAAGGACGATTGACCACTACGCTCTATGATTATCGTTTTCGATGTAGCTAACATGTAAATCCAAACATTAAATGCTTGAAAGCTATCCAGGCATCTCTGAAGGCATATTGCATGGTTTGAACAATGCCTTCTCATCTGCAACATAGCGAGTACCGGGTTTTAAGAGACAGCCTTATGTTGACCCTACACACACAACAGAGATTTCCAAAACATGCTCAAATACTTTGATTTTGTTGTGCTGAATAGAAGTTACACTGTGAGCATTTTCGAGATGGGAGTAGACGTCTCGGAAACCGAATTTATATTTTCTAATGTTTAATTTTGAAACAAGCATTTTTCCTTAATTACGTGATTATGTTAGCCCCTCAAGCTTCAACAATGAAGGAAGTTTTCTGTCCTCTGCAGTAAATATCATGCTAAGGTTTAGGCATTAAAAAGAAAACGTTCTTACCCTTTTCGGCTTTGTAATAGCCTTATATATAAATCTTGTTTGTTAATTATATAGGGACGCGTGTAAGGAATGCTAAATGATAAGAAGCATTGTTAAGGCTGCCATTTGATAGTAATATAGTCCGAGGTGTTTCTTTGTCCGCAGTTTTACTCGGGTAAAATATTTTAGCGTTCCCTAAAAGCTTTGGATCGAATGAGCCCGCAATACAGGCAACCTGATAAGGAGCCCTGAACATCATGTCATGGTGCATAGACAGCGCACCTATACAATACGCAAGGTGACGTGGTCTCGCAGTGAAACACACTCAGGTGACAATTCAGCGCCAAGACAATAAACCTGCTAACTATATGTACGAGCGCACTTGCTGTGTTTACCCGTTCACGTGGCCTCTATACCTACATTCGTCGGGAAACAATCGGCGGTCGGACCTGTCACATGGTCCTGCGTTTCAACACACACTAGCGGCTAACCAACCCTAGGAAGTGTCGTCCAGCAACTGCTCCCTCAAGGAGGACTGGTCAACTCAATCTGTCACTCGGTTCTAGGATGTCGCTCCGCTTATTCTTTCGATGAGTCAGGTCTTTGCCTTGTCGCCGAAACTGTAACATCATCGGCGTCTCTTCGCCTCACGAAACGTTGCGCCGAATAGTCAGTGATTCGCTCCGCCATTGGTAAACCATGAACCCACCTGGCGCGGCAGACGCCCATATGTGGCCTGTTATGGTCCTCGACCTTTCTTCCATGCCTTTTACAAACAATGAACTGACCACCAGACCGGGGAAAAAGGTGTACCCAATAAAAACTGTTGGTACCCGTCCGCCGGCCCCGCGTGTACAGCACGGTACCTCCTGTATGCGAGTTGGATTCTCCAGCACATGTGCACCGCATGGAAATACGCTAGGTACTTCGGATAAGATAATTTGTGGTCATGTCGACATTAATGTTATTATATTTCTTTAATTCAACTTGTTGATGAGGAAAAGGGATAAGAGCGCACTTTCAAGAGTGAGTTGCCTTCAAATACTGTGAGCTCTTATGAATTAGTGTAGCAGTCTTCCCCACACATGTATAAAATTTACATACTTCTCTTTATACAAATGCAACATGGTGGCTGACGAGCTAAGACAGATATCGGGTTCTGAAGTCTAGTTACTTTGAAATGTCAAGGAGTTACTTTGAAATGTCAAGCCTGAAGTTCTGCTGAGTTGTTCCAGTTTTTGTGTTTATAAAAACGCAATTTGTGGCTAAAGTATTTCAAAAGCATTTCTACAATTTTGACACCTTTATGCTATTTATGGTTTATGATAGTGCTTTTATTTTAGAGTGCAAGGTATTCTTAAGTGCAAAATAAGTGGTTTACTCACTTAGGTCTCATACATTTTAAAAATCGCAGCCTATATTCTTGTTTACGAAAGGGTGTAGAACATGGGTGCATGATTATTAAAATGGCTTCAAAAACCTCAACACATTGATTTAGAATACAAGTGTTCCACTTTACATGTTTTATCTTTCTTTTCAACCTCCTCAGTGCCATCCTTTTTCAAGAAATAATAATTGCCCGGTGGGATGTGAGTGCTTTGCGGACACAAGTGATTCAAGGATCGGAATGTGTCTCGACCCGTCCCTTCCACTGCCTTCCGGGTACAGAGCTGCGCCGAAGTTGAAGAGGGGAGTGCGATTTGGATGAAATAAGTGATTCAAGCAGAGCTGAACAATGAAATTGTGCAAGAACTGGAATAACATATGCTACAAAATGTACGCGTTATGGGGAAATATATTTTCCTCACTAGTCAATTTAAATTACTGTCAATATAACCTCAAATCCAGTGGGCACCAGTGGAAGACAGGTGTAATTTCGATCCCATTCGGTATCTACTCCTTCAATATAGGAGAGGCTGTTCGTTTTGCTTAGTGGCTCTATCCTCCTCATGTTTTTAACGGGTTAGAAATGCCAAACGTGATTCTTTCTTGTTATATTATATGGCTTTTATTTACCCTTCAATGCCGCTCTTTAAAGCTGACCTATTTTTGTCGCTGCTGCTGCCTTACCGTCTCTGTGCTTTGCCATATTTTTCTTTTTTCCCAACTTCTGCAAAGTTACCTTACTTTTAACACATTCGTATTATTAACCCCCTCTGTTCCACATGTCCAACCCATCAGTGATAATACTTTGGAGCCATTGCCTCTTATACCGATTTAATATGCCTTCTGCAAAACTGGCCTTTAAGAGTCATTGCCTTTTGAGAGTCATTTAAGAGAGTAAGCAATGAGGAAGGACATCGCGTTACCTACATCTTCGGCGTTTCCTTCAGACACAATGTAACACAATGCAATGCAACAGTATAAAGAAATCTTTTTTTTGTGTTGACGGATTTCCTTTTATTCATTTTGGCTCCACTCGTAGATATTATTCAAGTGTGCGGCCCCTAAATGCCGCATTGCGCATGCCTGGTTTCCATGTTTTGCTTATTTGCCCCCTCTGGAAAACATTCACTACAATATTATGCGAGTGCAGACTTTATGCTTTTTTTAACATGACTTAAGATTACTATTACTTTTGCATTTACGTATTTCGCTTTTTTTTACTGCAGGGGGGAAAGCTGGCCTATTCAACCAAGAAATCATCTGAGGTGCCTGAAAGTCGTAAGGCTAATATTTTTGTGACGCATACTTTGAAGCTGTACAGTTGTCTTTTACTCTAGTACAGCCGTCGGGAGTGCATAAAATGTTACCGCGCCAGACATTGGCGATATTAAAAATGTATCACGAGAACTGGTTCCAAATTTGTCCCGATGACAGCGAGCTATGAAACCTAAAACTAAGTAGTTTATAAATGTCCACCAATATTACCGTCCTCACTGTTCTATGATATTTTGATCAGGTCAGGTTGAGAGTTATAGGTTTAAAACAGAATAAAACCTTAAAGAGCGTCAAACATAAACATTTCTGGGATCATAAAAATCACTATCATTAACAATATAACACGACGTTCTCACCACGCCCACCCGCAGCTCCCTTTGGGGTTACTCGTTTGATTAAATGAAATTGACCATCCGTCCAATCATGCGCGCAGAATATTTGACTTTATTGTTTACATATACCCTAGAATGAAGACATGAGGGAAGATTTCATGTGAAACATTTTGATTTATCCAAAACCAACTTAGGTTATGAGAGAAACCATAGTGAGTGTTCGATATCTCGTTTACATAGAATTTTTTAAGGTGCAGGAAAACTCGTAGCACACGCGCGCTTTGCTTTCCGCGTACATGGAGAAAGGACAACCTAAAGGCTTTGTTTATTTTCTAGAGCATTTTAATTATACTGCCAAACTTCTTGCAAGAATGTAGAGGTTCTAAACCTTTAGGTGCTTGACGTTTCCACAATGTGTATCGATGAATTTGAAATGAAGCTTTTTAAACAATGCTGTGATTATAGTTTAAGAAACACGCAACTCATTTGATAACTTTACCCATTGAGATTAAGCGGTGATGTGGCGCTCCAAGTATTTCATACTACGGCCACGAACGGCATGAAAAGTTTGATCTTTACTAAAAGAGAAAAAAAGTATGGGTGACAAAAAAGCAGTAATTTTCTCTTATGCCCCATAGTGGCATCGGACGCACGCAAACAAGGATATTTGGTGCAAAGTACGTTGTTATGGAGGAAATAAAGTGGTTATGTTTGAAAAAGAACATCTTCAAAGAACACAGGCTGTGAGGGGCGCCTAGGCGAAGGGTTCATGATTGATTTAAACTATCTGGCGATCCTCAACGTGCCACGACAAGTAAAAACGGGGCAGTGTTTTCTGTTTCACTACTGTCCCTCTAAGTCCACTTCAAACCACGTCTGATCTCAGAAGATTCCTCTGGGTCTGAAACGCCGAGAGCCTGGGACCATGCTGGAACTGTCACAGAGCAGACAGCAGCTTGGATTCCAATTCACTAGTGCCAATGCTCACCTAAAGACGAAAACAGACGAAAGTTTCATATCATCGCTCAAGAAGAGATTTGGCTAGGACAAAACATAAAAAAGATCTAATGGTTTAGTTTGATGCCTTATGTTGTATAAGCTACAAAAGGGCCCGGTCAGCGAACGACTAATTACAAAATAAGTGTTTTATGGGTCCGGAGGTGAAGCCTGTGGTTTCAAGTATGAGCATAATAAGTCTTCCTTTGATGTGATTTGCAGTATGTTTACAGGAAGTGGACAGGCGACTCTCAAATAACCTATTTGTGTGCAAGTCCTTCAAAATAACTCGATCTTTTTTTGTGTGTGTTTTCTCGCTTCTTAGTGCAATCCACTCCTTCAAAAACACCGCTGCCCGCCGGGATGTCAGTGCTTCCAGGAGACGAGTATTCCGACCCTCGGAATGTGCCTCGATCCTGGCCTGCCACTTCCTCCAGCGTATCAAGCAGCGCCCGCGCAAAACAGAGAATTGCCAAGAGGAATATTTCGTAATCGAGTGCATAGCCCCTGAATAAAAACGTTGGTCAAGCAGTCGTAAGCTAAATAGTAGTCGAAAACAACAGCTGCAACGTTATTATCGCACTCGCTGCAGGATGTAACGCTTGCAATTTATTTCAAAATAGGCGGTCTTGCACTCGAGCTACGACTGCCCTATACCTGCGAATGGATTTCTTAGACTATCCCTTTAGAGCATTTGTTGCCCAGCAAAGGTTGTTTGTTCCACCACTCGTTTTCCAGCGATTAAAATTTAAATGAGCATATTATACACTGAAATTTACCATGAGATGCTAGTGTACTGCAAGTTATTAGAATTTTGCAAGAATCGTCAGGAAAATAACAAATATACATACTCGAGATAATAGATTAGAAAACTGCTTTTTATTAAAGAGTATAGGCTTGCCAAACCAGCCTGG
>JAJIZL010023572.1:31584-45229 GCA_023969395.1 Amblyomma maculatum | reverse complement strand
CTCTCTGATCTGCTAAACATCACGGACGAGCAGCGGCAAGACTCCTCATTGCGCCCAATAATCGATCGCCTCACCGGTGCCACCTTCGACCCTACATTTCAACTCTGTTCTTCGCGACGGCATCCTGTACCGCCGCAACCTGCGCCCTGATGAATTTCCGCTCCTGCTTGACGTTCCCCAGCGTCTCCGCTCCTCTGTCATCAGACCACGGTGCAAGATATATAGGTGGGGACACAGCGTACCGCGCGGGTTCCAGATAAAGTCCCCTAGTTAGTCTAAGCCGTACGAGATGGCAGTTCGCTCAACGGCATGTGACGTAGTGGGAGGCAATGCTTTTCTATGGTGAATACACACTTTTTGAGAGCCATTTTCTCGTAAACTGTGGCCGAGGATGAGAGAAAAATATATTTGCCGCGTTGTTTTTGTCTAGGTCCATTAGTCAGCGCAGTTTTATCAATTTGCGGCTTCGTGAATGCTTAAATAAAAGCACAGAAGGCGAATAATGTTTCGCGCGGAATTTGAACCTGCTGCACGCATAAGCGGCGGCTCTTTGACAACAAAGCATTAACCTTCGGCCGTTTTCTTTGTTTTTTTACTTTGCATCTTTTGTTCGCCCATCAGTGTGCCCGCTCATCCTTAGTTTGCTCCTTACTTTGTTCCGTCCCTAAATTAGAGGTCCTCTAACTGGATTATGCCAGCTCCCACTGAATCCCCCCCTCCCCCTCTCATTTCCTCTATACCATTACTTCTCTTAGCTTCTTTTTTCCTTTCCCTTATTCTTTTATCCTCAGGGTACTCGGTACAGTACAGAGGGGAATAGGATTTCACAACAATAGACAGATCGTGCAGCCGTTCGTGCAGTCGGGATTCGTGCAAATATTGAAGACGATTGAGCTTGCTTGAGGCAAAAAAGCCGTAAATCACGGCAGCATTTGTTCCGGTTTACGTACACATAACTCGTCCGTACTTTTCCTCGCTTGCTTATTCCATTCTTCCAAACAGTTTGCAAGTTAGCGATTTAGTTATTTTTGCGATAGAGAAGCGGTACGGGGCGCTGTTGCATTTCCTTCATTAAGTGGTTAAGAATACCCTGTGAATTTTTATATTTTTCTCCCATTCGCCCAACCGAACGCAGGATTCGCTTTCTCTGCTATATTTACGCTATCCAAAGTGAGAAAACTGCTTCCCCGGTGCCTTCAATTGAATAACGATGACTTAATGGTTGAGTAATGCAGTACTCACTCCCCCATATTTAAACACAAAGTGCAACTTCAACCTTTTCTTCACTTCGTTGTTAGGAATAAATTACGTCAATAGTGTTGACAAGCCAATAAATTATTCTGGACTTCGCTTCTGCAGTGATGCAGTGGGCACGGCTTAAGAATAAAGTGCTACGGTGATGCTTCTGGCGACGACGGGGAAACAGTTCGGGCCACGCAAACGGCTCACACAGGAGAAACGCGCCGCGCGATATCAGCAGGTTGCTATCGCAACGGCATCGTCGATGTATGTGTTTTTTTCTTCCAGCGAAGATTCACCGCTACATCGACGCTGACGCTGCGATCAGCGGCCCGATTCGGAGGAGCGTAGCTGGTACTTTATCTGGAAACTTGCGTCCAGTGTCTCGCCCGTGCTGTGTTTCCACCTATATATTCTTACACCGTGCATCAGACATGACCTGCCCACCGTGGGTCACCTAGGTGTCCCACGAACTTACGATCGCGTCCGACGCCGCTTCTTTTGGCCCGGTCTATATCGTACTGTTCGCCGTTACGTTGCCAGCTGCGCCCTCTGTCAACACAGAAAGCGCCCATCCACATTTCCTGCCGGCCTTCTGCAGCCTAACGACGTACCTCTCAAAACCTTCCACCGTGTCGGACTAGACCTCCTCGGACCTTTTCTGACGTCCAGTTCCAGTAACCGCTGGATATCTGTTAGCTGTTACGACCGACTACGCCACCCGATATGCTATCACGCATGCATTACCAACCAGTTGCGCCAACGATGTCGCCGATTTCCTGCTTCAAAATGTCATCCTTCACCACGGTGCTCTACGCCTGACGGACCGCGGCCGCTACTTTTTGTCCCGGGTAGTTGACGACCTACTCCAGTCCTGTTCCACGCAGCATAAGCTCACTACAGCGTACCATCCTCAAACGAACGGGCTTACCGAGCGGCTGAACAGGACCCTCACTGACGTGTTATCTATGTACATCGCACCCGACCATCGTGTTTGGGACATTGCCTTGCCCTAAGTAACATTTGCTTACATTTCGTTGCGGCATGACACCACAGGCTATTCGCATATCTATCTTCTATTTGGTCGACACATGCATTGTCATTGTATACCCTGCTGGCGCCATCTTTGGAGTCCACCACGGAGTACGCACGTGACGCCGCCACCCAAACAACTGTGGCTCGCGAAATCGCCCGACTAGAAGTCTGTTTACGACCACCGGCATCGCCCAGTACACTATGCCCCAGGATCACTTGTTCTCGTTTGGACTCCTTGGCGTGTCGGCCTCTCTGAGAAGCTCCTTGGCAAGTACAACTGCCCTTGTACTGCATCAAGTGACCGACGTGACATATGAGGTTGTCCCTCTTGATTCACTGACATCGTCCACCTGCCCGGCCACAGACGTTGTTCATGTAGTTCACATCAAGCCATACCATGCACCTTATCCGTTTTCTACTTAGAACCACGACGGTGCTTTCGACGCCGAGAGTTATGTAAAGAGACGACGACGACAAAATGCTGTGCTCGCATATGAAAGGTGGAGAACGACAAAATGTGTGTGATCCGGGCTGGGCGCCCCTGGCATGACGTTGTTTGTCTGGTCAGCTAATCCTTTTTAAATATCTGTAAATACAGCCATGTATCTATGTTACAATGTTTTGCAAACTTTGGATGTGAGTGAGGTAAGATATTGTTACGATGAAATAGCAAAGGGGTGTTTATTTACAGTGATATGGCAGTGGGATAAGGTGAAGCCTACTAGCCCCAGGCACCAACGCTTCGTCTTCTTCTTCTGCCTCACCATCACCATCCCTCATCGTCGTCATTAGCGTGACATTTCCCCTCTACTCAGACGAAGCCCTCTGGGCGTGTTCGTGAGTCGTGCGAGGCTGACACGGCTTCAAGCGGGCAACATGACACAGTTCGGTTTTGGCAGACCGGCGACCCGATGCTGTCAGGCGGGCTATCCCATAAGTTAAATCACTAAGGCGTTTGATAACCACATATGGGCCGTCATAATGGGCGAAGAGTTTTTGATGTAGGCCACGGCGCCGAATTGGACGCCATAGCCAGACTAAATCACCTACAGAGTACGTGACCCGCCGGTGACTGGAATCGTATCGCACTTTGGAACGTTCTTGTGAAGCACCAGACCGTAATCGGGCGATTCTCCGAGCTTCTTCGGCGAGACAGAGGGTCTCAGCCTGGCAGGGGTCTTCACGGCTTGTGAAGGGCAGGATAGTATCCAGAGAGTAGCGTGGCGGTCTGGCGTAAAGCAGAAAAAATGGACTGTATCCAGTCGTCTCATGCGTGGCGGTATTAAACGCATACGTGATGAAGGGCAGTATGGTGTCCCAGTTCTTATGCCCTGCGTCCACATACATGGCTAGCATGTTGATAAGCGTTCTGTTGACGCGCTCAGTCAAGCCATTTGTCTGGGGATGGTATGGCGTCGAGTGTCGGAAAGTTACGGCGCATAAACGCATGAGCTCTTCAACAACATCAGCAGTGAATTGTCGGCCCCGGTCAGTGATGGCAATTCGTGGCGGCCCGTGTCGTAAGATGACTGAGTGCAGCAAGAAAAGCGACACCTGATGCGCCGTAGCAGATGGAAGAGCGGCGGTTTCACAGTAACGTGTGAGATAGTCCACGCAGATTACAATCCAGCGATTTCCATCCACGGACTTCGGAAACGGACCTACGAGGTCAATGCCTACTTGATCAAACGGTGCTGTCGGGGTCTTCACAGGGTGCAGCAAGCCAGACGGAGTTGCAGTTGGACGTTTGTGGCGTTGACATTGCTTGCAACTGGCAACGTATTGTTCAACCGTCGAGCGCATTCTGGGCCAGTAAAATCTTTCTTGAGCACGGTGGAGTGTTCTAACCGATCCCAAATGCCCAGAAGTTGGATTATCATGCATAACACGCAATACGTCCGTGCACAACGTCTTGGGAACTACGAGTAGGTATCGCTGGCCGACAGGCGAATAACTCTTTTTCCATAGGAGGCCATCATGCACACAAAAACGGCTTGTAGGTACGTTGGCTTGGGCAAAGAGAGGCTGCAGACTGGTATCATTTTGCTGTTCCGTTTTGAAAACATTCGTGTCGGGGAACGCTGGCTCGAGGGTCGATATATAATTGTCGAAATCGTCGCTTTCAGGTCCAGTCGTGGCCATTGGCATCCTAGAAAGACAATCTGCGTCTGCATGACGCCTCCCGCTTTTGTAAACCACGGCAAAGTCATATTCCTGTAACCGGAGGGCCCAGCGTGCGAGGCGACCACATGGGTCTCGAAGGTACCGCAACCAACAGAGTGAATGATGGTCAGTTACGATAGTAAACGAACGTCCGTACAAATATGAACGGAAACGCTGCACAGCGAAAACTACAGCTAGGCATTCCTGTTCGGTGACTGTGTAGTTTCGCTCCGGCTTGCTCAGGGTACGACTTGCGTACGCGATAACATGCTCTCGTTCATTGTGCCGTTGGACAAGGACTGCACCAAGACCGATTCCACTAGCGTCCGTGTGTACTTCTGTCATTGCAGTAGGATCGAAGTGACGTAAGATGGGTTTCGATATTAAAAGAAACTTCAGTTGACGGAATGACGCGTCGCAGTCTGGTGTCCAGTTAAAAGTAGAGTTTTTGTGGAGAAGGCACGTCAATGGGTAAGCAACGTCAGCAAAGCGATGTATAAAGCGTCTAAAATACGAGCACAACCCTAGAAAACTGCGCAACTCCTTCACTGTCTGCGGGGGTTTAAAAGACTCAACAGCGGCAGTTTTCTGGGGATCCGGCATTACACCATCACCATTGACAAGGTGTCCTAGCACCAGCGCTTGGCGCTCTCCAAAGCGGCACTTTTTGGAGTTCAGAATTAGGGCGGCGTTGTGCAGGCAATTCAAGACACGTACTAGACGGTCATTGTGTTCTTGGAAGGATTTCCCAAATATCACGACATCGTCCAGATAGCAAAGACAAATGTCCCATTTTAAGCCGCGCAAAACTGTGTCCATAAAGCGTTCGAATGTAGCTGGCGCATTACACAGCCCGAATGGCATAACATTAAACTCATAAAGGCCATCTGGCGTTACGAAGGCTCTTTTTTTCTTATCTGCAGGGTCCATTGGAATTTGCCAGTAGCCAGATCTGAGATCAAGACAAGAAAAATAGGACGCACCAGAGAGGCAGTCGAGGGCATCGTCTATGCGAGGAAGAGGATAGACGTCCTTTTTCGTAACAGAATTTAAACGCCGATAATCGACGCAGAATCGCCACGAACCGTCTTTCTTGCGTACAAGAATAACAGGGGCAGCCCAGGGGCTAGATGACTCCTGTATCACCTTTTTCTGTAGCATGTCCTCCACTTGCTCATGAATGACTTTGCGCTCAGATGGGGACACGCGATATGGCTTTTGACGAATGGGACGAGCCGAACCAGTGTCGATGCTATGATGGGTCCGATGTGCAGGGCGAGAGGTTGGTCCATCTGTTTCAGAAAAGTCAAACATAGGCGAAAAAGGTAGAAGAATATCCACAAGAGTACGGCGTTGAGGTGAGCTGAGATCGGCGCTGATCATGCGGGAGATTGAAGTTTCATCAGCAGGCAAAGGTACGATGGCACTCGTAGCATCTGTGACCAAAGCAACGACGTGGGGCGCATCGGGTCCACAAGAGGCAAGCTTCAATCCCGTTGGTAAAACTGCGGGCTCGGACGATGGGTTGATGGTCCATAACGAGGCACTACCATGATGCACGGATATCATACAGTGAGGGATAATTACATTTTTCTTCAGGCATGCTGAGTGAACTGGGTGCACCATGGCCTGGAATGAAACCTTCTCAAGAAGTGGAACGGACACGGGGACGAACATGGCAGACAAGGGTGGAACTACTGTGTCTTCGGTAATACTAAAAACTGTTTCTTCATCACGGCCACTTTCAAAAAGTGTCGGCAGATGCGAGCCATCAAAATGAACCTCTTGACTTCGGCAGTCCACGGTAGCGCCACAAAACTTCAAGAAGTCCATTCCTAAAATGATGTCATGCGTAGAGTGGGGTAAGACTACGAATTCGGCTTGAAAAATTGCACCACCCACAGACACTTGCGCACTACACACACCCAGTGGCCGCAACGCCTCTCCACTCACACCACAAAACGTTGAAGCACGGTCATATTCAAACATCACTTTGCGTCCCAACAAGCGCCTAAACTGATTACTCATCACAGACACAGTCGCACCCGTATCCACCAAAGCTAATGTATACACACCATCAATAAACACACGAATTTTGTTTTTGAGCATTATAGTTGGAGGGATGTTGGCACACAGCACATTTCCAGCGGCCTCACCCCCATTGGTCGCGCTGGTTAGTTTTCCTGCTGATGATGCTGAGGCGACATGGGGCGCCGTCGTGGTGATGGAGAACGACGCGCACGGAAGGCGGGTGGTGGAGTAACACTTCTATCAGATGCAGGGGAGTGGTCGCGGATATTCTGGTTATGGATGTTGCGGTAATACCCACGCTGAGTATTTGATTGTTGAAAAACGGGATTGTATTGCCGATTGTTGGGTACTGTTGGAAGCGCCGGACGGTTATAGCGAGGTGGGAACCTACTGCGGCAGTATCTGGCGATGTGACCTTCGACGCCGCAGCGGTAGCATATCGGCGGAGAAGGTAGAAAATGCTGTTGCGAATAAGAGCAGGGAACAGCTGGGTGCGTCGTAGGTCTGTCTGAATGCTCATACTGCTCAGGAATCCTGGTAGATCGAATGGAAGATCTATGGGCACTTGAGGCGACGTCATACCTTGGGGCGTCAGGCACCGACGCATTCCGGTTGGCGAAATGCATAGGAGGATAGTCAATGGAAGCTGCAACTTCAGGAGCTTGTGGGAAAGGCTGAACGGTAATCGCTTGTGGTGGTGAAGCCGGCCGTCTAGATACCCTCTGGACAGAGACCTCAGCAGATTCGTGCAGGGGAAGTGGGTTGAGCCGCAGGAGTTCTTCCCGCACGATTTGCCGGATCGTCGACGGAAGATCTAGTTGGGCGTGGTCATCAAGGCTGGCCACGGTAGGCACGTTGGCCAGCCGCCCAAATTTTGGCACAATACGACGCGTTCTCAGAGCTTGAAAAGCGCGGATGTGTTTAATGACATCGGAGACGGTTTCAAGGCTGTCTTTGGCGATTAAAAAGTTGTATACGTCAGCCGCGATACCCTTCAAAATGTGGCCGACTCTATCTTCTTCGGGCATGTTGGAATTGACACATCTGCACAATCGGAGGATCTCTTCTGTATAAGTGGTACAAGTTTCATCCGGCAACTGAGCTCTTTGGGCAAGGGTCTGCTCAGCCCGTTTTTTGCTCGGTACAGAGTCACCAAAACGCTCTTTGATCTCGGTGGCAAACCGTTCCCAAGTTGTCAAATTGTCCTCGTTATTCTCGAACCATGTCATCGCCGTGTGAGTTAGAAAGAAGACGACATTTGTGAGCATGGTGATAGGGTCCCACCGGTTGTACCGACTAACTCGTTCATAATGAAGTAGCCACTTCTCAACGTCCTCACCTTCCTCTCCTGCAAAAGGTCGTGGTTCCCGGTAAGGCTGGCAGGGAATAGAGCTGGAGGGGGCAGGCCTGTCACCAGCCTGGCTTGCAGCGTCGCGGCCGGCGCGGTTAGAATCGCTGTGGTCCATGATGTTTGGAAGCGGTGGCAGTCCAGCAAGGCGGCGACTACGTCGAAACTCCAGTGGTTCTTGCTGCGCCGTACTTGGGGATCGAACGGAGCACCTTCCACCAAGTTGTTACGATGAAATAGCAAAGGGGTGTTTATTTACAGTGATATGGCAGTGGGATAAGGTGAAGCCTACTAGCCCCAGGCACCAACGCTTCGTCTTCTTCTTCTGCCTCACCATCACCATCCCTCATCGTCGTCATTAGCGTGACAATATTTTAATAAAACATTCTGACACGTGCGGACACAGTCACGCTGCCACCCCGAACCAGCACCTTCGTTAATGTCAAGAGCAATGCACTTCACGATGGTGACTCAATAACCGAAACTAACGCTTCGTTACTGTTGACGCAAGGAGTCTGCCTGGCCCGCAGTTTGATCCATCTTCACTATGGTCAGTCGAGGGTACTCGTTACCAATTTTTCGCAAAAGTATCGGTACTTTTTTCGTGACACTTCAGTGGCTTTCGCGGAACGCATCTCTTAAGTCTCCGAGTGCTTGTCCACAGAAACCGTGCCACCGCCGACATCCCTCGACAGTCTCGATGTCAGCTCAGAGCTATCGGTCAGCGAGCGTGAACAGCTCCTCTGATTGTCACTGGAATTCAGAGAGTGTTTCGCATCATCGTCAAAAGAGAATCAAACTCCCATCCCCAAGCGCCAGATTGTGACGTTCGATGAAGTGAGCCCAATCGGCCAGCACCCCTGCTGCGTCTCTTCGATCGAGGGCGAAATTATTAAGTCACAAGTTAAGGAAATGCTCAAAGATAATGTTATCCAGCCTTCAAATAGCCCGTGGTCCTCCCCGGTCGTTCTAGTTAAAAAGGAAGACGGTAAGTTACGCTTTTGCCTGGAATACTTCAAGCTAAACGCCGTAACTAAGAGGATGTTTACTCCATGCCGCGGATTGACGACTATCTAGACCGCCTTCGGCGTGAAAAGTATTTTTCGTCCATCAACCTCAAACGTAGCCAGTGGCAGATTGAGGTAGATGAGCGAGATCATGAGAAGACGGAATAGGAGAAGGATACCTTGTCAAATAAGTATGTAGTGGGAAATATCGATGAATTCTATAGTAATAATTAGAGGGGGGCAGACATCGTAATTAAGCTTAATAAGCGGTATAAACTGAAAGTTGTACAGGCATATGTACCTAAATGTAGTTATGATGACCAGGCAGTTGAAAGCTTCTACCAAGAGGTAGAATCGGCAATGCAGAAAGTAAAAACGCAGTATACTGTACTAATGGGTGACATCAATGCCAAGGTAGGGAAAAAGCAGGCAGGAGACCAGGCAGTAGGTGACTATGGCCTTGGCTCTAGGAAAAGCAGGGGGGCGTTACTAGTTGAGTTTGCACAGCGCAATATGAATACCTTCTTCAGGAAACGGAAGAGCCGGAAATAGGACATGGAAAAGTCATAACGGGGAGACAAAAAATGAAATTGATTTCATACTGTGTTCAACTCCCGCCATTATGCAAGACGTAGCGGTAGTCTGGAAAGTGCGATGCAGTGACCATTAGATGGTGAGGTCCCGAATTAGTCTAAATCTGAAGGAATGCGACAGGTTAGTAAGAAAGAAGTCCATCAACGAATTAGCGGTGAGATGGAGGGCAGAAGAGTTCAGGATCTCGCTAAGGAATAGATATTCAGCTCTAATAGAGGATGGTGACATTACGCTAGAAGCAATAAATAATACTTTCAGAGAAATCATTACTGCGTGAGCTGAAGAAGTAGGGGGTAGGCTAGTTAGAGAGGATACCGGTAAGCTGTCTAAGGAGACGAAGGATTTGATTAGAAATGCCAGAGTATAAAAGCTTCCAATTAAACAGACCACACAGAATTGCCAGAGACATCAAAGCTAATCAATAAGCCCAAAGAGGCCGATGTAAACAAGTATGACATGGAGAAAATTGACCATGCTGTAAAGAACGGGGGAAGCCTTAAAGCGGTGAAGATGAAATTAGGCATATGCAAAAATCAGGTGTATGCGCTAAAGAACAAGGCGGCAACATCTTCATGAATATGGACAAGATAGTCAAAGTAGCCGAGAAGGTCTGTACTGATCTCTACAGTAGCCAAAGTAGTCACGACCGTAATAAGGTTGGCTTTAGGGAAAAACAGTCAGACGTTCCACCAGTGAAGAAGGACGAGGTTAAGAAAGCAATAGAAACTAAGAAAAGGGTAAAAGTAGCTGGAGAGGCTCAAATACCTATAGATTTGTTGAGGGACGGGGGAGGGGATATCGTGCTAGAAAAACTGGCTACCCTGTACACGCATTGCCTGGTGTCATCGACAGTACCGGAACCATGGTAGAACGCGAACATTATCCTCACTCATAAAAAGGGGACGCTAATGACCTTAAAATTGCAGACCAATCAGCGTACTGTCTCTTACGTGTAAGGGATTTACTAATGCAATCGCTAATAAAATCAGGACAACCTTAGACTCCAATCAAGCAAAGGATCAAGCAAGGTTTCGGAAAAGGTACTCTACTATCGATCATATCCATACCATCAACCAGATAATAGCAAAATGTTCGGAATATAACCAGCCCTTATGCATAGCATTCATTTATTATAAAAAGCATTTTACTCAGTAGAAACCTCGACTATGACGCAGGCATTGCAAATCAGAGGGTAAAGGAGCCATACGTTAAAGTGCTGGAAGATATGTAGAGGCTGCACAGCAACCATAGTTCTGCATATAGAAAGTAACAAAATCCCAATGAATAAAGGTGTTTTTAGGCAAGGAGAAACAATCTCCCCAGTACGATTCACAGCTTGCTTAGAGCAAATATTCAGAGACTTTGAATGGGAGCTGTTAGGCATAAGGGTAGATGGAGAATACATCAGTAATCTTCTATTTGCTGATGACATTGCTTTGCTAAGTATCTCAAGATATGAACTGCAAGAAATTATTGATGACCTAGACAGGAAAAGTAGAAAAGCAGGCTTGAAAATCAATATGCAGAAGACTAAGGTAATGTTCAACAGCCTCGGGAAAGAACAGCAGTTTACATTAGGTAGCGAAATACTGCAAGTAGTAGGCGAATATGTCTACTTAGGACAGGTAGTAACCGCAGATCCGGACCATGAAAAGGAAATAACAAGAAGAATAAGAGTGTGACGGAACGCATTTGGCAAGGACTCGCAGATTATGACTAGCAGCTTATCGGTGTCGCTCAAGAGGAAAGTATACAACAGTTGCATCTTACCTGTACTCATTATGGGGCTGAAACGGGGAGGCTAACCAAAAGGGTTCTACTTAGGTTGAGAAGAGCGCAGAGGGCTATGGAACGAAAAATGGTAGGGGTAACATTAAGAGAACGGAAGCCCGCAGAGTGGGTCAGAAAAAATAACTCAAGTTACTAACATTTTGGTGGAAAGCAAGAAATCGAAATGGGCGTGGGCAGGCCATGTAGTGCGAAGAGAGGATAACCGATGGTCGCTTAGGGTAACAAAATGGATTCCAAGGGAAGGAAAGCGTAGCAGGGGCCGGCAGAGTGTTAGGTGGGAGAATGAGGTTAAGAAGTTTGCAGGGGTTAAGTTGATGCAGCTAGCACAAAACCGGTTTAATTGGAGATATATGGCAGAGGTCTTCGTCCTGCTGGGGGTATAGTGAGGCTGATGATGATGATGATGATAGCTTACTACCAGAGTTGTATCGATAACTTCGCTGATCTCGTTGAACCGCTGACTCTGCTCACTCGGGGAGACACCCCTTCTGTTCGGACTCACAAGCAAGGAGCTGCTTTAGGCGAGCGGCGTCTCCGCCTCCAATCGCCGCCTGTTCTCATTTCTATGAGCAGGGTGAGACAAAAATACACACCAACGCCAGTAACATTGTGCTGGGGGCTGTTCTCGTGCAACGTCAAGAGCGTACCTAGTGAGTCATCGCCTGTGAAAGCTGTACTTTATCCCGCGCCGAGATGAACTATTCAACTACTGAAAAGGTATACCTCGCCATTATTGGGCTGCTGCGAAATTCCGCCCTGCATTTATGGTCGCCCATTTGAGTGGTCACTGACCGCCATTTCTTGTGTTGGCTTGACAAACTGCGTGACCCGTGCAGCCGCCTGGCGCGATGGAGCATTCGCCTGGAGGAGTTCGACCTCACTATAGTCTATAAGTTCGGACATAAGCATGATGATGCTGACACGTTTTTTCGTGCGCCTGTCGAACTTGCTTCACCAGACACGGATGACACTGGCAGTTTTGACGGAGCTGTTGATGCTTCAGATACGTCTCATCAGCAGCGTGCCAATCCAGAGTTACGAGCCCTGATCGATTACCTAGAATTTCAGTCAGCCACCATACCTAAGAGGTTTTCTCGGAGCCTCTCAAATTTTTGCCTGAGAAGGGGTGTGTTCTATAAGCACAACTCTAGACCCGAGTCGACAACCTATCTCCTCGTTGTACCCACAGCTCAGCGAGAGGAATTATTTTCCACATGCCACGATGAACCAACTTCTGACCACTTGGACTAATCTCGCATACTTGCTAGAATACGACAGACATTCTGTTGGCTGAACGTTGCCACTTTTAAGCGCTCGGTCAAGAGCTGTCGGTAATGTCAGCGTCGGAAGGTTCCGCTATAAAGGCCTGTAGGCCTCCTTATGCCCACAATACCATCACGCGCACCGTTTGATCAAGTCGGCATGGACTTTCTCGGTTCTTTCCCTCCGTCCTCCAGTAGCAACAGTTGGATAATCATCGCCGCAGACTATTTGACTCGCTATGCAGATACCAAGGCGTTACCCAGTGGTACAGCAACTTAGGTTGCCCACTTCTTTGTGCACCAGATCATACTGCGGCACGGTGCTCCTGCCTGTATTATTAATGATAGAGGGACTGCCTTTACTTCGCAAATGATACGGTGGTACGGCGCGTCGAAAAGCTACTGCTTATCATCCCCTGACCAACGGGCTGAGGGATAGGAATAATAAGACCATCGCGACCATGCTAAGCAATGTATGTTGACGCTCAGCACAAGAAATGGGATGCGATCCTATCATATGCGACATTCTCGTACAGTACGGCAATCCAACAGACGGCACGTTAACGCCGTTTCGCCTCGTGTACGGCAGGGAGGTTCGGACGATGCTGAACGCAATGCTCACTTGTGAAACAGGTAGCGAGCTTTGTTCTAACGCCGAGCAGTTTTCCCAGGTTGCTGAGCAAGCACACCAACTAGAAACGTCCACATCGCTCAGCAAAATGACAAGGATTTGCGCCGGTACAACCTCCGCACCGACAAGCTTCCTACAACACCGCGGGCCAGGTGTGGGTGTCGACTCCCGTTCAACGGTGCGGCCTATCAGAAAAGATAATTTGCCGCTACTTCGGACCATATGAAATCTTGCGGCGCCTCAGCAACGTCATCTACGAGGTGCTCCCGGATGGACTAGAGCACAGAGGCCATCGGCTACCTCGTCCAGAGACAGTTCATGTCTTGCGAATGAAGCCGTATGTTGCGCGGTAACTGAAAAACTGCATCTGCAAACTTTTTTTGTTTGCTTTTACCCGCTTGTGTGCACGTGTGACTGTGCGTTACGCTTAAGGAGAATGCCAGGGGGCACTCGGAACGAAAGACGTTGTAGTAAATCGGCTCCGCACTCACAGGACGCACCTAAAAGTCAGATCGTAGAATTTCACCGGCTCTATCGGCTCTGT
>JAJIZL010023572.1:8673-31184 GCA_023969395.1 Amblyomma maculatum | reverse complement strand
GTCAAACACAGAGGCGTAAGGTGCCAGAACTTCACATAACTCTTGCTGGTCGGATGACGAAAGCGATTTGTTTATCATCAGGATTATATTCACGCTGTAATCAGGATCTACACGATGGTGGGGATGAGGAGACGCAAACCGAATAGAAAGAACCTCGTAGTCGTGAAATGTAGCCAGCCTGAGGCTGAATGGCAAAAAAATTGGTTCTGACAAAATGTTTACAGTCCACAAGAGGGCGCATCCAACTACGACGTCGACTACGGCACGGGGCACTAGTAAAGTTTTCTTCACGGCATTGTTCAAGTCAGCTTCGCGCCGAGGCACGCTACTTCCTTGGTGCCCCCAAGCCTTGGGGCCGCCTTTTCTACAACTTCCTGTTATTCGGAAGATCACAGTGCATGACATCGTAAGCGACATTTTCAACACGCGGAAATTATGCGCCAAGCTGAATCCCAGTTTCTTGATTGACGGTCCCATGAACAACAGAGTACTGACCACGAGTGAACATTTGGGCCTTATTTGAACCTTGAAATTTAGCTATTTTGTTAGAAATTATCATTTCTGGTGACAAAATATGGCTATTTAAGTACGATCCCTACACAATGTACCAAAGCTCCGAATGGTACATCTCAAAGTCCCCTCGCTCCAAGAAGACAAGAATTAGCCAGTCGAAAGTGAAGATAACGTAAATTGTTCTTTTGACGCCAAGGGTGTGGCCCAAAAATAATTTGTATCCCGAGGAGAGGCAATCTAGGCTGTCTGCTACGTGGATGCATGTGCTCAAAATAATACTATGTTGATGTGCTCAAAAGACTACTTCGTCCTCACAAATTAATACTTTACATCCTTTTGTTTCGTCCACTAACCTCGCAAAGAACTGACATTTCGTAAAATAACGGTTAGTTTTTACAGAACAAATTTAAAGGCCAGCCTGCCTGAGAGAGGATCTAGTCACGCGCTTATTCGTATATCTTGCATGGGCGGCTTGTCCTCAGTCAAAATCTCTTACGCGTTGCTTCCCTGCGTCGCAGGCATACGAAACTCCTGTCACTTTCTCGCCAATCACATGAGAGTACTAGGCAGCGAATATTTGACGCATCCGTACAGGATGTGGCGGCGGAGCACCACACCGTGCTGTCGAATTCTCTTTTTTTAAAGCTGTCTTTGTCGTCTCTGCTCAGTCAGGGTAAGGTGCCACTCTCTGGGGGAAATTTAATGCACAGCGTCTCCAACTACTGTCATCCTGCACATGAAGCCTTCGTACCATCACTGCATTCTCGCCAACCTGCATCATCTTTGTACGTAGTTTCCCTGAGTAGTTTTGTATATTATATGTTTCTGTCATTATAATTGTCAACTGAAAACCAGACGTTTTTATTTCTTCTATTTTCCTTTATTTTCAGGATTCCTCACTGACATTTGCTTTTGCCCTCCTCGCCCTTTCCATTTCTTAAATTCTGTGTTCTTTAGGGTCAAAACATGGAATGAAATTGGTCATTAGAAGCACCATAGCTAAGGGATTCAAAGCGGCATTATTTGCATTTAACAGCTAGAGGCATTCTTCCTCATTACGAAGACACTATGAATTGCACAACAATAGAAACACCGAAAAGAGGCCAAAGTACACGACTCCAAGATCGATATTTTCTTCATGTTGTGTGGGTATGTGGCGCGCTCAGAATACCTGTAAACTAATCTCAATTGACGTTCACAATGATGCTCATAGAGGTTACAATTGCAAAAAAAGTAAAATTTGCTAATGTTTCGTGTTATTTTTTTAATCAAAGGAAACACAATTGACGTAGCAAATTCCTATCTTTCTAGCCTTTCAGGAAACCAGTTAAAGTCCATTGATATAAATATTAGACTGGCTGTGTACGTCGCTTGTATTATTGGTGCCACAGTGCACTTTACCAACGGTGAGTTTTTCCTGTCTTATGGAAAAAAAAACTTTAAAGAAGTGGTACTGTGAACGTTATAAAAGTGAGCCATTTTTTATTTCACTTTTTTCCCTGCTCTTTCCTTCTCTTGGTGAGCGCTGTTCAAAGAAAGTTATGCATTTCAAACTCATCCTAAATAAGAACAGGCACTCATAGCTGTTCAATTCGTGTTACCAAGGGCGAAAAACAGAGGTAAAGCAATAATATAAAAAATAATATTTCCACGTGTTAACAACTTTTTCTTGAAGCATAGCTTACTAACAGACTGCAAGCACGGCTTCCGGAAGGGCAAGTCAACAGAAACGGGCTTATTAACAATGAAAGAACCAATAATTAACAACTTTGACAACAACGAACTTACACTTGGAATATTTATTGAATATGGCGAGTGTTTTTACCGCTTAAATCATACATTATTATTACACAAGCTGTTTTCGTACGGCTTACTTGGTGTATGGCATTCGTTGCTTGAATATTAGCTATGTGACCGTCATTAGTATGTTTCTATTGCGTCTTTCCAAATAGTTACCTCCGGCGTACCTCAAGATAGTGTTCTTGGGCCGTTTTTGTTTCATGTTTTTATTAATGATGCTGTCAAAAATAAAATCACTGCATCATTTGCGCTTTGTTCTGATGGAAACAGCATGTTTGTTTCTGGTAAACATATGAGTGAACTTTTAGCAGAAACTCAATCAGAATTGCTAAAAATTTTGGATTGGTCTAATCTTAATGGACTAGCAATTAATAAAATAAAACTAAACATGTACTTTTCAAAGCCCGAAACAAATATGCGGCCATGAACCACCCTCTTTAACTTGCTCCTGAAGTGATAAAAATAGATTATAATCTTAAGATATTAGGCGTTATCTTCTCAGCTGATAGGACAAGCGCTAGTCATATCGAATCAGTATCAAATCCCTTTTCAGCAGCAGCAACAGGTGCAAAATTATGATGCCTGCAGCTCCTATCAGTAAATACCAAACTCCAAATTTAGTTATTTATCCAACAGATCTGGGAGTGACCATCGACCGACATCTTTCGTGGACTCCCCATATTCCATTCATGAAAAAGAGGCACACAGCAATTGCTCACATACTTGTCTTTATTGGGGGAAAGTCATGGGGAGCGCCCGTGCGGTCGATGCTCCAACTATAGCCTGCATTATTTGTCGGATTTCTTCCGTACAACTTACCTGCACTTGCAAATATTAGGAAAACCAACTTAGGAATTCTACAGAGTGTTTAAGCTCATGCTCTGCGAACCTGCCTGGGATTGCCGAAATGTGCCTCTACCGCTGCTACCATTTTAATTGCACAGGAGCATCCCATATCTACCTACCCAACAGTTGACTCCCTGAAGGCACATTTCCGACGCATCTCCCGGGTTCCCTGTCATCACTTGGCCAGTCTTCCTATTACCAGGCCGCGTACATCGTTTACAGAGACCGTTGATGCCTATAGCGCTATTTTGCCGTCCCACTTTACACCCGCATCTAGAGCGTCCTCTCCACTATGGAGCCTGCATAAACCACACGCGCTTCTTTCAATGCCCGGCATCAACAAGAAGGTCAAGCTATATCCGACAGAACTAAAACAAATCACTATTGAACAGTTCCATCATCATCATCATCATCAGCCTGATTATACCCACTGCAGGGCAAAGGCCTCTCCCATATTTCTCCACTTAACCCAGTTTTGTGCTAGCTGCATCCACTTGACCCCTGCGAACTTCTTAATTTCATCCGCCCACCTAACTTTCTGAGTACCATGCAAATTGTTTGCACTTCTACACCGATGGTTCAGTGAATGCCGTGAGTTCTTCAGGCTCCATGGTCATACCCTCAATTAATGCAGAAATACAAGTTAGGACAATTTACCAGATTTCTTCAAAAGCTGCGGAGCTAACCGCTCTAAGTGTCGGAATTTAAACATATCAGTCAGCAGAGCCCCCAGCGGTGGTCTATTTTCACAAATTCAAAAGCAGCCCTGGACGAGGTCGCAAGAATAGCCAACCAAGACGGCGATTGTGTGTTAATTCCCATTTCCAGGGCAGACGCAGCTGATAGGCTTCGCGTACTTGCGCGGGAATACACACTCCTTGTGAAATTCTGGCCAGTTTGCGGACTGCCGCTTCAAGTCTCTGGACCCTGACCTGAAGCTCCGGCTTCCACCCGGACTAACCCGACGCGAAGAAAATTTGCTGTGCCGCTTGTAGGTTGGTGTAGTATTCACAAACTCGTATTCTTTTATGATAGGTCTGACAAACAGCCCTGCATGTACAAACTGTGGATGAGACGAGTCTATAGGCCACATTCTTTGTGAGTGCCCTATATACAGTGAGGAAAGACAGTGTCTGTGCCGTACGCTGGAGCATCTAGATGGACGCCCATCTACCACAAGGCCACCGAAGCGGTGGTCTTGTGGTAGAGCATCCGCCTCGCATTCGGGAGGTACGGGGGTTCGATCCCCAGTGCCGCCGGTTACCCACCGGTTCTAAAATGGGTACAAGCTATCCCCCGGCCTGGTGCTCGGCTCTTCTGGGGTGAAATGCTAGGGAAAAGGGGTCACGGCCCAAATAGTTGCGCCGATGTGGCAGCGATTCGTTCCGCCATCGGACAACAATAAGTCCGCCTTGCGCGGCAACAGCCCATTATGTGGCCCTTTTTTTTTAGGACTGCTGCAGCTGAGGCTCTAAGGGAGCACTTCAGGTGAGGGTCAAAGGAAGTACCTTTGAAAGACAAACAGAACCACCTTTGCAGGCTGCGAGGTTCGAAACTGGGTTTGGGCCCACTGCGGAGGAGGGGCGCGCAGCGGGGTTTACGGAGCTTCTCCCAAACGCACACCCCCGGAAAAGCCGAGCGCCAGGCCGGGGGACGCTTGTACCCATTGTGAAAAAGGCTGACCGCCGAAGAATTGACGCGTTTGAATTGTGGTGCTGGCGAAGACTCTTAAGAGTTCCTTGGACTGCCAGAAGATCAAATCAGTCGATATTGTCGACCATAAACCCTGACTGCTCATTGGAGGGTCAAATTCTAAAGTTAAAGCTCAGCTACTTTGGTCATCTGATGAGAAGAGAGGAGTCGCTGGAGAAAGATTTGATGTTGAGAAAGGTTGAGGGTCGCCGGAGAAGGGGTAGGCAGCGAACGCGATGGTTAGATGGCATTCTCGAGGCATTGCAGATGAAGCTATGTGATGTTAAGAAGATAGTGAGAGACCGGAAAGCGTGGCGTGACATGGTCCATAGGGTCACGAAGAGTCGGACACGACTGAACGCCTGAACTGAACTGAACTGAAGATTTTAGGTCCCTGGCCACGGCGATCGTCTGCGGTGAAAGCCTTCTAGGCATTGCTCTGCTTTATGAAAAGCACAGGCCTAATCGAAAGGCTATACGTTTGATGCTATGTCAAGTTGTGACTGTGTTAAGACTGTGACATGATGTGATGTGGCGTGTCTGTGATGTCACTCTACTAACTTCAACCATCTCTCTCTCACAACTTTTATATCCACTCACCCCCTTCCCCCAGTGCAGGGTAGCAAACCGGTTGCTTTTACGGGCTAACCTCCGTGCCTTTCCTCATTTTGCTCCTCCTCCTCGAAATTTACCACGCTCTTTTTGCATCACGAATAAAGTACTGCAGGTTTGTGTGGGCTACCACTGCTCTTTAGGAATCTGTGCGTTATTCATCGTTTGCAAAAAAAGCGTTGCGTCACATTAGTAATTTTCCACGACTACACGCAACCAGACAGTTATTTAGAGATTTTGGCATTATCAATGAGATAAATGTTTTTGAATTCCGCTTAGTGTGCTCATTGTTCATTTCAAGTGAAACTTTTAAAGCATTTTTAAGCACTTCTTGCTTAACTAGTCAAAGAAGTGATCCTCGTGCCGATGCTCCAAACAGGGGGTTCTTATTGCATCGTCGTACGGGATACTTACTTCTATTGCTTGCATACCAGGTTCCCTTCGTGCTAAAAAAAAACACAAAAAACTGAGTGCTATTTTCGTTTTAAGTTAGTTATACTATATCGTGAAACTTTAAGGTTACCAATTTTGCTGTATTGATAACATCACTGCGGTAATACCATAAAATGGCGCTGTTATTCGGTAAACACATATCTATTCTCCTTTTTTGCTTTTGGTGCTGTTCATCTCTATAATGGCTGCAATATTTATACCAGTGTGCATGCCTGTAATATGTTCCATGTAAAGTAGCTTCCTGTTGAACTGTCACCTGCTGATGTATGCGGGAGTCCTCGGCACTCTCAAGCATTATGTGCAACTACTTTTTCGCTGAGGTGCCCTCCCCCCCTCCTCGGGTTGGAAAATGAAAGTTTGATTGATTGACTGATTGATTGATTGATTGATTGATTGATTGGTTGATTGATTCAACCATTGAGAGTGTAATTGATAATGTCCTGACGATTGTTTGCATTTCAACAGCCTATCATATCAACGCACATTGATGTTTTGTGCACTGGGTATCAGGCATATGACGAACCCCCTGGGTAGCCATTTCATGAAGACTATCGCGTTGGTCTGCAAGAGATTATTTCCCTGTTCCTCGCTTCACAGTGAAGCCATAATTCTGCGGATGAGTGCTTTATGGATAATTCTGCGTAATATATAAAAAAGTATAAACTCGATCGCCCTTGTGTTCTCGCCCTAGATGAGGACGTCCTGCTCCCGTCATTGTGACTTGCAACACCCATCATGTGGTACCACCTCACGTCACGAAGGAATTCGAGAAACGCACTGACTCAGTGATCTATATACATAGCTCTCTAGCAGCGTGCTCGCTTGTATAGCGCATATCGCCATGGATTATTAATTAGTTATATTGCAAGATGTAGTGAGCATGGCTGCACATGCGTAAGGAAACTAAACTGAAAATAATTCATGGTTTTACTAGATATCGAGAAATAAAGTGTTAGACACGCTGCTTAAGCTTACGTCCGCGTCCTCGCACATGCGGTAGCCGCGCAAAGCTTCTGCCGCAGAGCAATAGAAATTTTACGAAGACGTGTTACGAAGATGTTACCGCGTGGTAGTAGCGGTCGTACTTCAGGCTCCAAAGACGTCTCTCAGAGAACAAGATTTGGTTTCCTCAAAAGCACTTAAAAGATGGGGCTTCGCAAGGGCACTTATTGGGAATATGCGCAGTAGCAACTTACGTAATAGGTTCCGTCTCAAATGTTTACCTTATGCTGTTTAAATGATACCCTGATGAAAATAGTTTGGTTTGGTTTGTGGGGTTTAACGTCCCAAACGACTAAAGCTATTGAGAGACGTTGACGCTAAACAGTCGTTACTTAGTTACAGCGGATTATCACACACTGCGTTTTTTAAAAGCTTCTAAAAATTTAGGTAGGAAACCACAGCTTATCTCTTCTATCCAACGCATCAGCACTTTTGCAGCAGCGTGGTTTTAAACTGACGTTCTGAAGGTTTCTGTTTGTGGTGAATTCATGTGTGCCTTTTTGCAAGTTTTATAAGCGAAAAAAATAAAATGTAGAAAGCCAACCATTCATGACATCTCTCATGCATTGCGTTCCGCTCGGCCTTTGTAATTTGAAGAGCAGCAATACTGGTTTTTTGGTTTCCAAAGGTGTAAGACGCATTGGACATAAAGCTAGACAGTGCAAGAAAAGCCATTGTTTTCTTCTATTTTGGATCGACTAAAACTGTTCATATAAGGAAACTTGGAGTACACTTTACATACATCAAGCCAGCGGCGGCTTCAGTCAACAGGTAGCCTGCACTTCCTCTACCCGCGAAAAACACTTTCTGGTAACGCACGAGTAAAAAATGTATTTGATTTGTTTTATGAAAATTTTGCAGTGTTGTTCGTGGGCTGCGCTTAAAAAGCTTTACCATCCCAAAGGGACACAGGCTACGAGGAAAGCCGTCATAGGAATCTGCGGATAATCTAGACTACCTGAGATTCTTTCACATGCACTCAGATAGCAAACACATGGGCGAATAGATTTTCGTTTCTGTAAAAAGCGGTCATGGCAGCCGGACTCAAATCAGTGTCTTTGGTATCTGCAATCGAACTCCCTAACCAATAAGCAACCGAGACAAGGCACAGCCTCTGGAAAGCGATGATCGATAGGCAGGTAAGCTGTTAAGAATAACGGAAAGTAAAATTACAGCAGAGCTGGCTTAAATTCCGTTGATTCGGCAGCATATTAGAAAAGTAAAATTACAACAGAGCTGGCTTAAGTTCCGTTGATTCGGCAGCATATTAGACCAGACGAGCCGCTAGCGCGATTCGGAAACGTACACCCAGCGGATAGCGAGCTTGTCTGCGGTATGTATGATTTCACCACACATATTTTAGCTTCTTTTAAATATAGACTGCCTCCGGAACTACACAGCATACTTCTATTTGTCGATTGCTGGGCTACTTTGTAGCGGCTGCCCGCGCTACTGTAGTACTTGTCGATATAAAGTAGCCTACTTCGTCACAAATTTCTTCAAAGCGCTAGCCATCATTTAACAAACGGCAGCCTCCACTTGTCACGAAATCGGCGCACATTTTTATCAAGTCGACGCGGCGCGAGGCCCGTGCGGCGCGGCATGGTTTCTTCCACAAAGTTCGAGAAAAAGCCTCCTCCCCCGCGCGAGAGAGCGCGTAGCTTTGCACGCGTCGCCGTCGCCCTCTTTCTCATCACCCGGAGATGAAGCTGACTCATCGGTCTGGATTATGCCAGAAAACCCCAGAACATTCTACGCGAGCTAACCAATGACGACGCGCGGCTCGACAGGAGGGAAAGGGAGCGCTCTAACCAGCGAAGTTAAGTGTGTGTGCGCGCTAGCCATAGCGCCCCTTAACAGACAGACGCGGCGTGCCCTATTTATTGAGGCCGCGCCGCTTGTGTAGTCAGCCATTCAGTCAGTGGTTGCGGCGTGTTCGCCAGTGTTGCGGCTGGAGTCCCGGGTATCACCCGCTGCTGGCAAGCCCACGGACCTGCAAGGGAGCGGCGCTCTTCTTGTATGGCGGCCACGTCGTGACTCTTGAGGCGCCGCACTGCGACAGTGCCCGGTGAACAATTTGGTGTTTCTTTATGTAACTCTCTCTTGTTTCATCTGTGTTGTAAAACCTCTATGTTATTGAATACCTCTGTAGTTGCATGCTTAGCGTTTGTTATTCTGTGAACCTCTCGTCTGTGTAATTTTAGTGTTTGTGTATTCCTCTGTATCATCCCTTACTGTGTATAAAGTTTGTTTTGTTTGTTACTTCTGACTCTGAACCTTACTCTGGCTTGAACCGGCGACAGCTGGGCACCAAACGGCCACTCCCTCCTGTCACTACAAGGTAACTGAATTCCGGCTGAACTTGCCACGCAGGTCGAGGGCATCTCCTTTGTGACCGGAACAGCTTCCCCCACTCATTCTATGGGTGCCTGGGAGTGTGCGCACCGTTCAGGGCGCATGTTAATAATCCCCCTAATTATTAACGGGTGACACCACTGCTACTCTGCAAACGAGAAATATTGTTACGGGGAATATTGACAGGGAGGAGAATTGACGAGATGGCGTGTACCAACGGCTATGACAGTGACGGGAAATGTGGCCAACACGGGAACAAGTAAAGCAGATGGGGCGATTGCCATGGGTACGCCCCTCATACGGATTGCGGTACCGATATCGGGGCGTGAAACCGGCGGTGGATGAGGCAGCTGCAATCTCAGGAGGGACAGGCCTTGAATCCACGGTGTCAGTGCGGTAGATAGAAGGGAGACCCATATTCGCAACCTCTTGGCGAACAGCATGAATGAGTGATATTGTAGCCAAGGTGTTGTCGGAGGTATGCGAGAGTGAAGCCACGGGAGTCATTGCCTCAAGCCCTCGACGGACGATGCAGGTCAAAGTAGTGTCACTAGTTGGCGGTCGAGGAGTCTGAAGATCGACACAGGAGGAGCTGGCAGCAGTGTTCGGTAGCCGGTCGAAACGATGAGATATGCGCCTCTGTTTCCCTTGTTCGAAACGTCGGCATACGTGTAGCACAGAGTCCACGGTGGAACAATCTCTCCATAAAAGGAGGTTGAAAGCATCGTTGGCAATGCCTTTTACTATGTGGCCGACTTTATCCTCCTCAGGCAGTCAAATGTTTAATGCGAGGCGTTGAAGAAACGCTTTTTGCAGGTCTTGTCCGAAATCCGTCAAAACCCGTGGTGGAATTTGAAACGGAAACGTCTACCATCAAGAAGACGTTGGGCACCCGGATGCGCCACTACGAGCGACCACTTCAGCCGGACTATAATGCCTTAGGCACTATAACCGGACTACTCAAGCCACTACTCCAGCGCATCTGCAAGTGGAGAGAACCTTCGGGGCCTCATCCGGGAGATCGTGTGAGAGGAGTTCCGCTGATTGCTGTCATCATCACAACAAGCCCAGGTGGCGACGCTCGCAGACGTCGTACGACAAGAAGTCCAGCAGGCATTGGGCGTTCCTCGAGCGACGACTCCGACGGCTCCAGTGCATGAATCAGCGGCGATGAACTATGCTGCTGCATTACGTCGTTGTGCACCCCGACGCGACCTCCCAAGCCCTCGTCGCTCCATCCTGTCCCCGAAAGCCGCCCCTTGGCCTCCGCCGGCCAAGTCTACCAACGATCTCCAAACCCCAGGAAATGCGACGCCTGGACGACATCTAACAACCGACCACTCTGCTTCCATTGTGGTGAGGCAGGACACATCCTCCGTCACTGCCCGTACAGGCAGATCGGCCTCCGTGGTTTCGCTGTCGACGCCCCACGACCCCGTCCTGGCGAGCGACCACAGGAAATCAACGACTTCCTGCGGAGCGGAGAGTACTTGTCGCCAAGGCGTCTGTCATGCTCCCCATTGCTGTACAATGCCCGATATGCGTCGCCGGTCCGCGGTTACTTGCAAGGGCGGTCTCCTAGCCCCAGTAGGAGAAACTAAAGGCAGCAGCCTTTGGAAGTGAGGTTGCTCAACGGCGAAATCACGAAGAGCCTCCGCCGCCGATGACCACTAACGACGACGCAGTCTTTTCATTGCCGCCCCACAATACGACATCGACGACAACACGACCAGAGTGCAAGCCGACATTGCCGCCCAGTGAAATAACAACGGTATACCCCGGCCATGACCTGAACAAACGACGGAGCCGAGATCGAACGCCAAGGCCCACGTGCAATGCGAGGACGCGAACAAGTGATCTTGAAGTTGACGTTGACGGTCGCAGAGTCACTGCCCTAGTAGACACCGGAGCTGACTATTCAGTCATCAGTGGACCGTTAGCTTCCCAGCTCAGGAAAGTTACGACCGCTTGGGATGGCTCACTGGTTCGCACCGTAGGTGGCAACCTGATTACTCCAACGAGACGATGTACTGCAAGAATAACCGTAAATGGGCGTACTTACCCCACCGTCTTTGTGCGCTTGCAGCTGTACTCCCACAACGTGATTTTAGGCATGGATTTCCTAAATTTACGATTGGCAACCAGGGGCTGAGGAGTGCAGGCGCGTTTTGCGTCGGCTCCACACTTTTTGTCTCGATGTGTCAGAAATTTTCATCGGAATTTGGTTTCAGTGGTGCCATTGTGCGTCGGAAGGCGTCGTGATCTTGTGGACACCGAATGTGACTGTGAGTGCAGCAGTTTGGTTTTTATTGTCGGTCTTGTGCGGACCACCTGCGAAACGCTAGCGCCCGTTTGGCCTAGCGCGGCTTCGGTCGAGGAGACCGGCCCGGAGGCCCCTTCACCGCTGGTCTACCGCCGCGTTTGTGGACCAAAAATGACGATGCACGCGACCGTAGAAGGTACTGACCTCGATCCAGAAGACTACGACAGCACCTGGGCACAAACGCTCAGGAAAAAGGTTGAATTGAAAACCAAGCACCCGCTTCTGAATGATTCCAAGGAGGACAAGGTGGCGCAACACCGCGTTCCAAACGAGGAAGCTGCTCATGGCGCTGCTAAAGCAACTAGAAGAAAATTGACTGAACGGTCAATAGCTATGAATCTTCCGAGGTTCCCGGAAGAAGGTATCAAGGTGATTATTAGGCCTCGTGAAGGTCTAGCCGTCATTAAACGCACGTCGGGCCCGCTGCTTAGTCAGGCCCTCGCCATGGCTGCCGGAATCAGCTGGTCGGAGCTGGACTCATGGTGTGTCAACGGAAAGCAAGGTACGGTGCTCTTTCATTCCTTGGACTTCAGTTGAGGCGTGAAGGTAGCCGCAATCCGTTGCTTTAAACTCGATGACAAGGAGCATGAAGTGGTGGCCAATCTGATCGCACCGGAGGATTGCGGCCGAGGAGTCGTCCATGGGATCTGTGATACATTCACGGAAGAACAGTTGTTCAGAGCATTGAGGAAGGACCCACAGAACCCAACGGTCGCGGGGGTGCGGCGGATGGGGAAGACTTCCACTATTATTATCACCTTTTTGGAACCTGAAGTCCCAAGATTTGTCGGGATTGAAGGCATGCTTATGCCATGTCGATTGTTCAAAAAAAGATATGAAGTTTGCTTCAGATGTGGGGAACTTGGTCATCGCTCAGATGTGTGCGATAGTGAAAAACCTAAGTGCCGTGGTTGTGGGGTGGAATCGCCGCCCGAAGATCACCAGTGCACTCCCCAATGTCGCCTATGTGGAAAGGGCCACCTAACGGCAGACAGACGCTGCAAAGAACTCTTCCGTACACCCTACGTTATCAAGAAGAGAAAGTGGGAAGCAAAATTAGCCGCCGAGGAGGCAGCCAAACAGAAGCTAGCCGCCGAGGAGGAGGCCAAGAAGCTGCAACAGGTCCGCTTTAGTCGTCGCGATGGCCGTAGTGAGTCCCACAACCGGTCCCAGAGCCGTACAAGAACCCGTTCCTCTTCGTTCCCGCGACTGCAGCCGCCGTCGTCCAAGACGATAATGGAGGGCTCTCGACCAAAGCAACAGCAGCAGCAGCAGCAGCAGCAGCAGCAGAAACCGCCGCAGACACCATCAAAAGGAGTGAGTAGTGACTCTCAGGACTCAGCTGAGGTTCAGGCTCTAAAAAAACAGAATCAGTTGTTACAGGCGCAAGTTAAGGCACTGCAGGAACAAATCATTGCGATAGGCAAAATTTCACAACCAATGGAGACCGAAATGCCGGTAGCGGAGGCACCGCAGAAGGAAGAGGAAAAGACCCCTAGGGACAGTCCTCCTGCAGCAAAAAAGAAAAGAGGTCCCGAGCTGGATCTCGAAACCCGCGTCCAAGGATTGCAAAAACGATTCGCTAAAAAAGAAGACGACGACACAATTTTCCAACAACAAGTTATGACCGCGTTAGAACGCCTGAACAGTGCTATGGCAGAGATGCGGGTCGAAATGGCTAGGAGAGACGAGAGAATTCAGTTGGTTTACCAAGAGATTCATAACATTAAAAATGGCTCTGCATCACCGTAGAAATACCATTTGGCAGTGGAACTGTAGGGGCTTCAGTCGCAAATGCGCGGTACTGGAAACTTTTTTCACCAACATTGACAAACCCGAAGTAATCGCATTGCAAGAGTGCAGTAAGCAAGCTAAGCTAGCGAGTTACAAATCATACGCGGGACGAGATGACAACACGCGAGTGGTCACCGTTGTCAAAAGGAATATAACGGTGCTGCAGCATAATACCGGGACGACAAATGTTGACCATATACTAATCGAGATAATCCCACAGAAAAGAAAATTCAAAAGTCTATTCATCCTCAATGTATATAGCCCTCCTCGACAAAAGCGTCAATGCAACTTCAATGAGCTATTCGCCAAAGCGCGAGTGATCGCGAAAGGAGGACCCCTGTTGATAGTAGGGGACTTTAACGCGCATCACACGGCATGGGGGTATAGATACACGCAGGTAAAAGGACGCGAACTATGGAACAGCATTCAGCAGAATGGCTTATTGCTTGTGACGGATCCTCTGAAACCAACCCGCCAGGGTAACAGCGTTTCGATAGACACATCTCCGGACTTAACTCTAACCGGAGGCTGCATTTACGCCACGTGGTGCAACACAGGTGAAAATTTAGGCAGCGACCATAAAATTATAGAAATCGTTGTAGATAACGGCCCAACGGTCGTCCGCACCAAAAAGGCAACGTTGGTGAAATGGGAGGCTTTCCGAAATGGCCGCACAGGTGACGAGGAAGGCATAAGTAACATTGACGATTGGAATAAAAAGGTCATTCAGTCGGTCAAAGAAGCAACGGAGGAGGTGGAGGTTGACGAAGACATTGAAGGAGTAGACCGTCACATGGTCAGGCTCTGGCGTAAGAAGAAGGATCTAGAAACGAGACTCACACAGAAAAGAGGGAATAGGAACTTGCGCAGAGAATTGGCAGTGCTTAACAAAGAAATTGAAGAATATGCGCTGGATTTAACGAGGCAAAACTGAGGCAGCATTTGTGAAAAACTGGGCAGGAATATCGGGAACGCAAGTACGTGGCACTTACTTCGGCATCTTCTAGATCCCGAAAAATCTAAACTGGAGGCCAGGCAGAAAATTCACAGGCTAATACATACCTTTGATGGGACCGCGGTTACTCTCATAGCCCAAGTCCGAGACCGGTATCTGAACTGTGCAGAGGGTATAGGCCAACAAATGCCTGATTACAAGGGCCAGGAAAACCCGGAGCTAGATAGCCCGATAACGGTTGCCGAAGTCCGGGCAGAAATAAATAGACTGAGAACAAAGACTGCTGCAGGTCCGGACAGAGTCAACAATCGAATGCTAAGAAACTTGGACGGCGCGTCGATCCGACACCTCGCAGCATTCATGCAGGAGTGTTGGGAGGCCGGTCGGCTGCCGGCGACATGGAAGGCCGCAAACCTCGTATTCCTCCCGAGGCCGGGGAAGCGGTCGGGTTTCGAACACTTGCGTCCGATCTCGCTCACGTCATGCGTGGGGAAACTAATGGAGCATGTTGTTCAGGCCCGGCTGAACCGGTTTTTGGAGGACAACGATATCTATCCGAACACCATGATAGGATTTAGACCGCATTTGGCCGCATGCGATGTCATGCTGCAGCTAAAAGAACAGATCATACACAATTCAACAGTAGACACCAGGGTGATCGTTGGTCTAGACGTGTCAAAAGCTTTTGATAACGTGAAGCACTCGGCTATTCTGCAGAATCTCAGTGCATTAGATGTTGGAGTTCGCACGTACAGCTACATACGCGACTTCCTCAGCGATAGAACGGCAACTATCAGTATAGGGGGACACACAGTAGAAGGTATTCGACTGGGAAACAAAGCCACACCACAGGGATCGGTGTTGTCCCCGACGCTGTTTAATATCGCCATGATTCAGTTCAGTTCAGGCGTTCAGTCGTGTCCGACTCTTCGTGACCCTATGGACCATGTCACGCCATGCTTTCCGGTCTCTCACTATCTTCTTAACATCACATAGCTTCATCTGCAATGCCTCGAGAATGCCATCTAACTATCGCGTTCGCTGCCTACCCCTTCTCCGGCGACCCTCAACCTTTCCCAACATCAAATCTTTCTCCAGCGACTCCTCTCTTCTCATCAGATGACCAAAGTAGCTGAGCTTTAACTTTAGAATTTGACCCTCCAATGAGCAGTCAGGGTTTATGGTCGACAATATCGACTGATTTGATCTTCTGGCAGTTCAAGGAACTCTTAAGAGTCTTCGCCAGCACCACAATTCAAACGCGTCAATTCTTCGGCGGTCAGCCTTTTTCACAGTCCAACTCTCGCATCCATACATCACAACTGGAAAGACCATAGCACGGGTTATACGGATCTTGGTTGGCAGACTAATGTCTCTGCTCTTTACTAGGCGGTCAAGGCTAACCATTGCTCTCTTTCCCAGAAGCAGGCGTCTCCTAATTTCATGGCTGCAGTCTCCTTCCGAGGTAATCTTGGCGCCCAAGAACAGAAAATCTGTCACAGCTTCCACTTCTTGTCCATTGATGCTCCAGGACTTGATAGGGCAAGACGCCATGATCTTCGTCTTTTTAATGTTCAGTTTAAGCCCAAACTTCTCACTCTCTTCTTGTACGCGCATCAGAAGTCTCTTGAGTTCCACTTCACTTTCTGCCATTAAAGTGGTATCATCCGCATATCTAAGGTTGTTGATACGTTTTCCAGCAATCTTCACTCCAGCTGAAGACTCGTCCAGACCGGCCTTCCTCATGATGCACTCTGCATATAGGTTAAATAGGCAGGGCGACAGTATGCAGCCTTGCCTCACCCCTTTCTCAATCGGAAACCAATCAGTAAGACCATGCCCAGTTCTGACTGTGGCCTCTTGCCCTTCATAAAGGTTCCTGAGGAGACAGATGAGGCGAATTGGAACTCCCATCTCTTGGAGAGCTTGCCACAATCTGCTGTGATCTACGCAGTCAAACGCTTTCGCATAATCAATAAAGCAGAAGTAAATGGGTTTCTGGAACTCTCTTGCTTTTTCCATGATCCAGCGAAGGTTGGCAATTTGGTCTCTAGTTTCTCTGCCCTTGCGAAACCCAGCTTGCACGTCCGGAAGCTCCCGATCCACATACTGCTGCAGCCTACCTTGGAGGATTTTTAACATCACCTTGCTAGCATGCGAAATAAGCGCGATCGTGCGGTAGTTGGAACAATCTTTGGCACTGCCTTTCTTTGGAATGGGGATGTAAACTGTAAATCGCCATGATTGGTCTCCCCCCAAACCTAGACGAAATCCAAGGGCTACACCATACATTATATGCAGATGACCTGACTCTGTGGATGTGCAGGGGCAGTGACGGTGAAATTGAACAGACACTCCAGCGGGCAATCGAAGTTGTAGAAAGATACTTAGAACCGATCGGGCTCAGATGTTCGGCCGAGAAATCGGAAGCGCTCGTTCTCACGTCAATGCGATCGCCCCATCGTCGGCGTATAAAGCAGGATAACCCGAAAATAACACTCAGGGTCAACGGTAACGTTATACCAACGGTGGAAACCATTAGAGTTCTGGGATTACGAATTCAGGCCAACGGCAGGAACTCGGAAACGATGCAGAGGCTAGACGCTAGCACCAGTCAAGCCTGTAGACTCCTGAAGCGGATCGCAAACAAAAATGCGGGAATGAAAGAAGCTAACCTCCTTAGGCTAGTTCAGTCTTTTATAATCAGTAGGATAGTCTACGTGGCGCCGTATTTACGGCTTCACAAGGCAGAAAAGGAGAAACTTGACGTTCTCATTCGTAAAGGGATAAAAACGGCACTAGGTTTACCACCCAATACATCGACAAACAAGATTATGAGACTAGGGGTCTCCAAAACCCTCGAAGAGCTCATTGAAGCTGCAAGGACTTCACAATACCAGAGACTGCTGCGCAGTCGTACTGGTCGGAGCATTTTGGAAAAACTGGGGTATGAGCCGCAAGCATGCTCCAGACGTACAGAAAAAGTACCTAGACAGGTTAGAGACAAATTAAAAATACCTCCGCTCCCCAAAAACATGCACCCCGTTTACCATGAGAGCCGGAGGAGCGACAGAGCAACAGCGCTGCAAGCCCGTTTTGAGGGAAGACAGGACGTCTTATATACAGATGCCGCACAATGCGCGAACGGTAGGGGACGTGTTTCAGTAGCAGCTAGAGAAGACGGGGGCTCGGTAGTATGCTGCAGCACCCGAAATTCGACCACAACGGAGGCGGAAGAGGTGGCCATCGCGCTAACTCTAACACAAAAACAGGTCAAAATTATAGTTACAGACTCGAAATCAGCGATTAGAAACTTTGACGCGGGCCGCATTTCGGCCATAGCAGCAAGAATGTTGGCCAGTGGTTCACCACCGGCAGAGCAGGTCACGCTCATTTGGACACCGGCGCACCAGGGGTTGAGGGGGAACGAGAAAGCGCAAGTACTGGCCCGAGGATTAGCTACATTCCGGGATCCCAGTGACGACTTATGCACAACCCCGTACCACTTGCGCGATGAGGAGCCCCTGCAGTTCGACGATGACCTTAACACCTACCAAGATATCCTAAATCATTACAAATTAGGCAGATCAGTACTACCAAAAGCGTGTAAGCAACTCACCAAAAGCAAGGAGGTTATGTGCCGTAAGCTACAGACTGGAGTATTCCCGAACCCCCAGCTTTAAGCAAGTGGAACCCGGAAATTTTTAGCCCCAGGTGCAAACGTTGCGATGGCATAGCGGACATGATCCATATGATATGGACGTGTCCTAGATTTGGAGAACCTGACCGAACAGATGAGTCCTGGGAGGCACTACTTCTCAAGCAGGATGAAAAAGGGCAACGAGAAGTCATCCGTCTTGCCCTGGCCGCTGCTAAGATCCAAGGGATCCAGGTCGACGGCTGAGGGGGAGGACATGGTTGGGACAGAGCTTCGCCTCGGATCCTCACCAACCTTTTGACGGGTGCAATAAATGTTATTTCTCTCTCTCTCTCTCCTAAATTTACATAGGGTTATCATCGACCTCCAACAGATAAACTTCGGTGGCTGGCTAGCCCCCACCGCAAGCGGCGTAGACCTACCGTCCCAGCCGTCCTAGCACCGTAAGGCCAGGAACAGCCCCCTTCACCACCTCTCACCCCCTGGGTTTCACGTCTTCGTCGCCGTCGGCGTTGTCCGTAGTAACCACCTCCCCTTTCACTCCCACCTTCCTTCCTTCCCTTATGTCGCGATTCAGGTGTCCGCAGAAACAAGTGTGACCGATACTGCGCCTTTTCCTTCCTATCAACACATTATGAAAGGCACGCTTCAGAGCTCAAGTGGTCGTTCACTCCCACCTTCTTCCTTCCTTACTTTCCTTACTGCATGATTCAGGTGTCCACAGAAACAAATGTGGCAGATACTGCGCCTTTTCATTCCTGTGAACCAATTATGAATGCCACGCTTCAGCGCTCAAATAAACAAGGGTGGCAGTTCCTGGCCATACTGGGCTGGGACGGTAGGTGAAAGCCGCTTGCAGCGGGGGCTAGCCAGCCACCGAATGTTTATTTTTTGTAGGCCGTCATTGCACTCTCCACCGCTTTGGTGGTGGACGACGGCTGTTGTTGCGGCGCGCGTCTTTTTCTCCCTCTTCTTTTTTCTTCCCTCCTTATTTCCTCTTCTGTCCGCACGAGGGTACTGTCGTCTTTTTTCAGCTCTCATGCTTGTTGCATTAAGTATTGGTGAAGACAACGGCCTGTTTGGCCGGCAAATGAGTTCGAGGCAAAACGAGACTGCTATCCGTAGTATTTTTATTTTGTCACATTCTATATAGTATTTTTTTAGAGAAGCAAAGAAGCTTCCCGCCAAATAACCCCTCTACTACGGCTCCTCTTTCTCTCTTCCCACTTTCACTTCCACCTCCTCCCTTTCCTTACGGCGCGGTTGCGGTGTCCACAGAAAACAAGTGAGACAGCGCGCCTTTCCCTTCCTATAAATAAATCAGGCAGTGGAGGTGGCTCAGCTACAGAGCCAGTAGCAGGCACGTGCATTTTCTTTTCCTTCTTCCTAGAGCCACAACAATAGAGTTCAAATGAAACGTTTTTTGGTTGGTTGGTCGATTTATGGGGTTTAATGTCCCAAAGCAACTGATGCTATCAGAGACGCCGTAGTGGAGGACTCAGGAAATTTCGACCACCTGGGGTGCACACATGACACACACTGCAAAGATAACTCATGAAAACTTCGAGCGCCCAAACCGAACTGCAGGTAAAGTGTGCAGTATCCGAGAACTCACACTCTCACAGAGAAAAGCATCATATATTTTTGTAGTTTCCGTATATACAGCTAGTTCACCACTGTAAAAGAAAAAAAAACCTTCGCTTTGCAAAAAAATTCCTCGAATGGCATTATTCCAGCATTAAGCTCTTTGGCGCCCGTTTGTTTTCGCATCGTTGTCGCCATCGTTGTTGCCGTTGTCCCTCGCAAGCAGTAATTGTACATTCATGTTCTGCTCGAATTATTTGCCTCAATTCATCCAAAAGGTGAAACAGCGGATTAGCTGCGCTCAAATTTCGCATTAGGAAGTACTGTAATCGTCGCCAATTTTTTACCCTTCTTTTTAAGAGTTTCGCTTTCTCTGAGTAGTCGGTCTACGAACGGCCTACCGTTTCGTAGCTCTTCGGTATGCTGCTTCGTTTGGCAGACTCTATCTACCCAGCTCACCTCGTTTTCCTTTCGGGTTTGAGATGGTTTCCGGCCCGGGCATTGGGTCCTAGATCTTGTGTGACCTCGGGATTGGTTTCTGGATTTTGATCGGGATTAGCTGTTACCCAGTATTGGGAAACCGCTTGAGGCACAACGGCTACTGCTGCGTCCCCGGGTTCTCGACCTGCTTTGTGGGCTCGCCAACGTCACTGATATCTTATTTGATTCTTCTTCCCTGGCTCTCAAATTTTGCCTCCCACTGTCGTTTCTTGGCGATGTACACTTCTTTGCAGTTATCGGCGCCGGTCAAATTAACGTTACTAGAATACACTCAGTTTCACAGCTCACCATACCGCCCAGCGGAGGAGTGTGTTCCAAGTGGCGGCCGCGAGAACTAGCAACGCTGTAGTGAACTGTTGCTCCTTGCCGAGCGCGTCGTCTGCTGCACGCGACGCGAAAGCATGGAGCGGCCAGCCCACACGTAGCTTTTGCGTGCTACCGTTGCACTGCATACGGCTGCAGTATAACTGTAACTACATTACGAACGCTTTGGCTTCGAAGCCAGGCATTACCATAAGGAAAGCGTTTTTGTTGTGAGAAATGCACTTCTTAATTGTGTAAAACAAGTGTGAGCGCTGTTAGCTTGCTCACAAGTATTGTTTGTTGCTTACTCCTCGACCTGTGTTATGTAGTGTGTTCTTTCAGGGTATAGATCCTGTCATGCGAACAATTTAGTCATATTTTAATGCATAGGAGCAGTCTAGCCTTAGAAGGTAACACAGTGAATGTCAGGTTTACTCCTGCGCTGCGCAGATTGCCTCCATTACAGGCATAAATCTGGTAGCCTTGGCAGCCTGTTCATGCAGTGCATGAAGTCGGCCTACTCACGTCAAACGATATAGTGAGCACAAATTTATTTATTTTCTTTCGAATAAACGAATACTTACAAATAAACGGCCTCCGTCGTCGCCAAATCAGAAGCGCTTTTATTAAGGTCTCACTTTCGAGGTATGGCGTAGAACATAGCTCCGAATTGGCACTCTCGCACTCCCGTATACAGCAATGTAATATATATATACATATATATATATATATATATATTTCTTTGTCGTGTTAAACAGCGTCAGATGTGTGAAGAGTTATTTAATACGAATAGGAATAGGAAGAGTTATTTAAAGAGGAATCAGTGAGAATGGGCGTGTGCACTGCGCGAAATGGCTGAACAAGCTCATGAGTCTATTCAAAACACTTATATTGCGAGTAATCAAGTCGCGTCCTTGCGAGATTCCCCTCCCCCTTTACACACATACAAACAGAAAAGAAAAACGACATAATTTTACTGCTGTAGGGGAAGTTAATGTAATTTCAAACTATAGCACTGGACTGCAGTTTTAAAACAGGATATTTAGGGTATCTACAGCGCTGGAAATGGCATTAGAAGTGAATTGCATGAACCTCAGTTATTAATTAGCGCAACAAGAAAAAATGAGCAAAAATGCAATATTGCCAACAATGCTAATGTCAAATACTAATTAATTGCAGCAAACAATCAGAACTTGACTTCTTCAACACAGACAAACATTGCCAGATTACAAGCAATTAAGAGAACATTATATATTTTTTTAAATGTTTGATTTGGCAGCATAAGTCTTTTTTGTGTCCATTGGGAAATGAGCGCTCGCATTACTAACTTCCCCTGATCATCTATTTTTTTTTTTCATATGATTTTGTATTGTTTCAACCGAAAAAACCGTGTTTGCAGCGAATTCACTTCAATGCATATATTAGGGAGCTCATATGCTTGGTTGGTAGCATATATTGAGCTCATTCAGAAGTTTAGAAGCTTTCGTGCTCGCCTGCCTCACAAAAATGCAGCCGTCCCACATACTGTTGCGTATATGCCACAATTCTCAAGCACTTACGCGCCTTTTGACTCCGTACAGTGACATTTTTGATTTTGGTAACCGTCCCTTGGGACAAATGTCCCTCGTTACTCATCGCATCGATACTGAACCCGCCAGGCCAATTCACAGAAGACTTTACCGAGTCGCCATTACTGAACGTCGCGTTATACAAAGTAGACAAGACTTTGGCAAGAAATATTACAGAGCCTTCAAGCAGCCCCCGGGCGTCCCCTGTCGTGCTTGCTAAAAAGGACAATATCTGGAGGTTCTGCGTTGATTACCGACATTTCAACAAAGTTACAAAGGAGGACTTCTGCCAACTTTCCAGGATAGATGATGCCCTCGACTGCTTGCGCGGTGCCAGTTATTTCTTTTCGATTGATCTTCGTTCCGGTTATTGGCAGATCGCGGTCCACAAAGGGGACAGAGAGAAGACCGCCTTCAACACTCCCGATGGCCTGTACCAACTTAAGGTGATGCCTTTTGGCCTGTGTAATGTGCCCTCTACATTCGAGCGTATGATGGACTCTCTTTTATTTATTTATTTATTTATTTATTTATTTATTTATTTATTTATTT
>JAJIZL010023571.1:0-38946 GCA_023969395.1 Amblyomma maculatum | reverse complement strand
GTGCTGAGCATTGTGCATGCTCGCATCAGCAGCTATATTATTAAGAATTTTTTTTGTATGCACATCTATGACGACAGTTCAGTTCAGTTCAGGCGTTCAGTCGTGTCCGACTCTTCGTGACCCTATGGACCATGTCACGCCACGCTTTCCGGTCTCTCACTATCTTCTTAACATCACATAGCTTCATCTGCAATGCCTCGAGAATGCCATCTAACCATCGCGTTCGCTGCCTACCCCTTCTCCGGCGACCCTCAACCTTTCCCAACATCAAATCTTTCTCCAGCGACTCCTCTCTTCTCATCAGATGACCAAAGTAGCTGAGCTTTAACTTTAGAATTTGACCCTCCAATGAGCAGTCAGGGTTATTGATCGACAATATCGACTGATTTGATCTTCTGGCAGTCCAAGGAACGCTGAAGAGTCTTCACCAGCACCACAATTCAAACGCGTCAATTCTTCGGTGGTCAGCCTTTTTCACAGTCCAACTCACGCATCCATACATCACAACTGGAAAGACCATAACACGAGTTATACGGACCTTGGTTGGCAGACTAATGTCTCTGCTCTTCACTAGGCGGTCAAGGCTAACCATTGCTCTCTTTCCCAGAAGCAGGCGTCTCCTAATTTTATGGCTGCAGTCTCCTTCCGAGGTAATCTTGGAGCCCAAGAAGAGAAAATGTGTCACAGCTTCCACTTCTTGTCCATTGATACTCCAGGACTTGATAGCGCAAGACGCCATGATCTTTGTCTTTTTAGTGTTCAGTTTAAGCCCAATCTTCTAACTCTCTTCTTCCACGCCCATCAGAAGTCTCGAGTTCCACTTCACTTTCTGCAATTAAAGTGGTATCATCCGCATATCTAAGGTTGTTGATACGTTTTCCAGCAATCTTCACTCCAGCTGAAGACTCGTCCAGACCGGCCTTCCTCCTGATGCACTCTGCATATAGGTTAAATAGGCAGGGCGACAGTATGCAGCCTTGCCTCAATCCTTTTTCAGTCGGAAACCAATCAGTGAGACAATGCCCAGTTCTGATTGTGGCCTCTTGCCCTTCATACAGGTTCCTGAGGCGACAGGTGAGGTGATTTGGAACTCCCATCTCTTGGAGAGCTTGCCACAATCTGCTGTGATCTACGCAGTCAAACGTTTTCGCATAATCAATAAAGCAGAAGTAAATGGGTTTGTGGAACTCTTGCTTTTTCCATGATCCAGCGAAGGTTGACAAATTGGTCTCTAGTTCCTCTGCCCTTGCGAAACCCAGCTTTCACGTCCGGAAGCTCCCGATCCACATACTGCTGCAACCTGCCTTGGAGGATTTTCAACATCACCTTGCTAGCATGCGAAATAAGCGCGATCGTGCGGTGGTTGGAACAATCTTTGGCACTGCCTTTCTTTGGAATGGGGATGTAAACTGACCTCCTCCAATCCTGTGGCCACTGCAGGTTGTCCAAATCTTCTGACATAGTGTATGCAGAATGTTAACAGCGTCATGGCTGAGGTTTTGAAGCAACCCAGCTGGAATGCCATCAATTCCGCTAACTTTGTTCTTAGCAAGGCTGGCTAAGGCCCATTCAACTTCACTCTTCAGGATGCCCGGCTCAAGATCAGTAATCACAACCGTCTTATGTTGGGTTTGCACATTCGGGTCCTTCTTGTACAGTTCTTCTGTGTATCCTGCCACCTCTTCTTTATCTCTGAGGCTTCAGTGAGGTCCTTGCCTCGTTTGTCCTTTATCACGCCCAGCTTAGCACAGAAGCTTCCTTTGATATCTTTGATTGTCTTATACAGAGCTCTTGTGTTCCTTAATTGGCTGTTGTCCTCAATTGCTTGGTACTTTATGTTCAGGAAGGCATTCTTATCTCTCCTTGATATTTTCTGAAAATCCGCATTGAGAACCTTGTATCTTTATCGTTGCCCCATAAATTTTGCCATCCTCTTTTCCTCAGCTATTTGCAAAGCCTCTTCAGATAACCAGTTTGCTTTCTTGCATTTCTTTTGCTTTGGAACTACCTTAGTAGTAACATCTTGTATTATATCACGAACATCAGTCCACATCTCTTCGGGCTCTCTGTCTTCTAGATCTAATTCTTGAAAGCGATTCCTCACTTCCACAGCATATTCTAATGAAATTTGATCCAGATCATAGCTGAAAGGGCTTCTAGTTTTCTGCGTTTTCCTCAGTCGAAGCTTAATTTTGACAACAAGAAGCTGATGATCGGTACCACAATCGGCTCCAGGCCTTGTTTTTACTGCTTGTATAGCGCTTCTCCATCTCTGCCGGCAAATAATATAATCAATCTCATTACTGTACAGACCGTCCGGGGAAGTCCTTGTGTACAGGCGCCTCTTGTGCTGTTGAAAATGATATTCGCTATGGTCAGGTTGTTTTCTTGACAAAACTCTACTAGCCTCTGCCCAGCTTCATTTGGCTCGCCAAGACCCAACTTGCCTATAATTCCGGATATTTCTTCACTCCCTACCTTAACATTCCAGTCTCCTATGAGAAAAACGACGTCGGATGATGGGGTGCGGTCTAAAATACATTGTTGGTCCGCATAAAATCTCTCAACGTCAGCTTCTTCAGCAGTAGTGGTCGGTGCATAGACTTGGTTAACTGTTATGTTGAAAGAGTGACCTTGGATCCGAAGTGAAATCATTCGGTCGTTTTGGGGTTGTACCCTAGCACTGCCTTGCCCATTTTTCTGTTTACTATGAGAGCGACCCTATTGCAAAAACCAGTGCCACTGGGTGCCAGCGCCCCAGCGCTATACCTGATTATGGTCCCAGTATGACGCTGGAAACTGGGCGCACTGGGACGCGGGATACTGGGACACTCCGCACTGGCGGCACTGTTAGCCCGGAGAAAAATAGCCGTGGATAAAATTTAAAAAGTAAAAAGTAACGAAACAAGTTAGGTACATAAAAAACCTAAAAAAGTGAAATAAAAAAGAAAAAAAAAACTAGTGCACCACGCTTCTCGAACTAAGTCCCTAGGCACATATCAATCACTAGCTAAGCACGCTAACCACTCGGCCGCGCCGAGAACTGGATGTTCTTGAAACATTTCTGCATTTTATGTCATGAGCCGTATTTATAAGGTTGGGACTTCATGTCAAAAAAAGTGCCCTTAAGATCAGCTGTGAAGTTGGTTATGCATGGTAGCCCACATTATTAAATTCCAGCTTTAGTCGTGCGTTAATCGTCAGTATGTCATGAGATCGAGGCGCGGCGGTCGTGGTCTCTCGCGAAACGCTCGAAACGACCTGTCGAAACATGGAAACTCTAGAAAAAAGGTACTGCCTTTGTTTTCTTACAAATGCGCAACGACTTCGCAGCAAAAAGCGCTTGCTTGAACCATATTTTTCATATGCGCCCGATGGTCGATTGCGAGTACGCTGTTGCCCTGTTGGCCCCTGAGGGATGCTACTCCGGCTGACGCCGCAGGCCGCACCGACTATACTGGGGCACTGGAACCAGTGCGGCCCCCGCGCACATACAGCGCTTCTCCCAGTGCATCGCGGATGCCAGCGACAGAGCCAGCGTCAAAAGTCTAATCCCAGCGTTTTTCTTCCATCGCACCAGTGCAGCCAGTGTCTTCCCGTTACTGCTCCAGTGAATATCGCAAACCTCCAGCGTGCCCAGCAGATCCAGTGCAAAACTAGCGCGAAAATCTTACTGGTTTCGCACTGGAGACACTGGTTTTTGCAATAGGGGACCCCATTCCTTCTCTTGGATTCATGCCCACAGTAAAAGACATAATAGTCGCCGGAAATAAATTCTCCCATTCCGGTCCACTTGAGCTCGCTGATACCGAAGATATCAATGTTCAATCTGTCCATTTCTCGCTTGACGACATCCAGTTTACCTTGCGTCATAGATCTTACATTCCATGTTGCTATGTGATATATCTCCCTGCAACATCGGACTTTCCGGTCGCTTTCCGACACATCCACAACTGAGCGTCCTTTTGGCTTTAGCCCAGCCGCTTCATTCGCCCTGGAGCTACTAGGAATCGCCCTTTGTTCATCCCCAGTAACATGTGTGACGCCTTCCAAACTGGGGGGCCCATCTTCCGGCGCCATATCTTTATTGGTATTGTGACTGGCCAAATGGTTTTCTTGGCAGGAGATACTGGAGTGGGTTGCCATTACCTTCTCCAGTGAATCACATTTTGTCAAAACTCTCTGCCGTGACCTGTCTATCTTTGGTGGCCCTACACAGCAGAGCTCACGACTTCATCGAGTTTCGCAAGCCCCTCCGCCACGACTAGGCAGTGATCAATGAAGGGGAAGCCTTACATGATCACCCTCAATGTGGATGTTTCCGATGGCTTTGTTAATGGATCGACAGGCACACTGGAATACATCGAAAACGACAGTCATGGGTAACCGCTACGCATATGATTGCAGCTCGGGGAGCTTGGCTCCAAACTTGCAATCAGAGGTTTGGCGGCCGCAAAGTCACACAAGCTATGAAAGGTCAACAGAAATATTCAGTCGTACTGGATACTGAATCAAGCAGCACCGTCACCTGCACTGCCGATAAAATTATGAAGATTTGGTGAGAAGATGCCACATTACCATAGTGCATTCAAGTGTCATCACTATCCATAAATCCCAAGGTGGCACATAAAATGAAGTCTTGTACTCTTGTGTCAAGAATCATCCACACAAGTTGGTATACGTGGCATTGCGCCGCGCTACAGACATCAATAGACTCTACCTGACCAATGTTCACAACGACTTGAGATTCCACCACGGAAAAGCTAATCCGGACAGAAAGCTACCCGATGAATTTCGTCAGTTGCAGTTGCAAAAACGTGACATTTTCAACGCCAAGTGTCTTGCCATGACTTAACAACCGCACTAAGTGTTGATCTCTGCGCATGTAAACTCCCTTGCCGCACATGCCAAGGACGTATATAACGATCAAATTCTGCGGCATTCCTCTGTACTTTGCTTTGCAGAAACCTGGATGGATCTCGAAGAGCCTCTCGAAATCATAGATTACCAGTAGTGACGTGGTGCTCACAAAGACCTGAACAGAGCGCCGGGAGTGGCTACATATTTGCGTATGAGTCTCGCTGCAGTATCAATCGAAATGTTTGGCACACCACATAAAGTAGAACTGTGCGCCGCAAAGTTGGTCACTGTCTACTTCTCCCCTACCGCGCTCACCAAAGACGTAGTGAACGTGCTGCGACTCGCATTAACCGTCCATCGATCCACACCAATGTTAGTACTCGAGGACTTAATTGTAGATATAGAGACAAACAGGAATTTTTTACCATTTATCTAAGATAACATCCCGTTCCTCTCGCTCGTAGCACCTCCCACGGCTGAGACAACTTCGCGAAGAATTGGTGCAGCAAGTCCAGAATATATCAATCTATTTCTCCCACCACAAAGGTTCCTTCATGACAGTCAAGAACTGCAAGAACTGTTAGAGCAGTGTTTCTTGAAGGAATGTGTGTAAAAAATAAACAAAGTCGTCTGTATTAATAAATACGTCTGCTCGATTTCTTTGTCTTACGGTATCGAAAAGCTGAGGCTGCTGATGAGCTGCGCTCAACATTAATATTAGAGAGAAACGTAATCATCGGCCATTTTTTTGTTATTTTATTTCTCATTTATTGCCCTTGTTGTAGTTTTTGAAAGAGCGCCTTTCGGTCTTCATAGAATAGACAAGAATTAGAGACCTCTGAATTACGTTTCCGTGGTTGCTGGTGAAATCGAAGGATGGGGGCTCGATTCTGGGTGTGGGCACAATTCACCTACTTTCTTGATGATTCAGAGTTCACTAGGACACTCTGTGCTGACAATATCTCCAGCGCTGATGGTGACATGGCACCTACATTCCACTTGTGTGACAAGGAAAGCTTTTGCGTTAAAATAATTGGCCCTGTTAAAACTGCAAGGTGCGGCGTAGTCCTCGCTTGAAATGGATTTACATTTTTAAAGTCAGGTGTGTGGCAACTATAAATGGCTGTCTTTACTGCTCACCGGGGCCTAAATTCGTTTTCAATAGCGTTATTAAAATACCTCTTGAATGTGCAGTCAAGGCATAAGGAGCTGCCGAAAGTTTTTGTTCACACTGTCTAGCTTTGATTCCTATTTGGGAAATATTTCTCTAAGGGCGTATGTGTACAGCCGCACCATCTGCACCTAGAGGATATTAAGTCGAGGAAAGCAGCTACAACATTAAAGCAATGCTCTCCATATAAACAGAATGAAGATGAGGGAAACATAAAGGTAACAAGCATACGACTTCAAACAAGGAGATGCTATGTGGATTCCGCAGTCATGTTTACTACCTGGCTTCTTACAATATGTTCTCATATATTCATCAAGCACAGTAATTGAAACCAACGCGGGAAATCAACAGAGCACCATAAATGTCACTAACAACTGTGATCGCAAAGCGCTGCTACATACAAATGAAACGGAAGAAAAGAAAGGGAACATAAGCCCGAACTGAAAGCAGGTTTCTTTGCAACATTTTTCGTACAGAAAATGGCACTGATTGTGCGCAGCAAGCTTCAGATGCATTATTGTATCACAATACATTTTTTGTGCTCTTATAATATGCATTTCTGATCCCATCAGAGCCACCATTGCATCTGGGCTAAAATCGCGCTTTATGATTTCTTTTCAAATTCTTCCGTTCTCCTGCATGAAGGGTTACCTTTTCAAGAAATGAGTTAATAAATAAACACTTTGAGCAACATTATTGCCTTATATTTGTTGTTGCTGCTGTGAAAATAAATTTATAAGCTGCAGATATATGCCAAACCAGGAAACCTAAGCTTTCTTATACCTGTTACATTCGACTTTGGTCTTGTGTTCATTGGATCATAATATTTTTTTCAGATTCACGTTGGATGCACTCACTCGTGTTATGGCACGGAGCAAAATGCCCAGATTAGACAGACTGGTGCAGAGTGCACAGTAAGTCCAACCAACTTACTCGTCCTCAAGATCAGTCAGACTATACCTACTGCACCGCGAAGGCCTCTGCAATGCTCCTTCTTCCACCTCTGCTTCCCCCTGGGCCGTGCTACCTTGTCCACGTTCAGTCGACGAACACTTTATCGTTACTTGTCGTGGTTTACTTCCCTTGTATTGAGATTTGTTACCCTAAGTTACCATCGGTGATCCTCTCTTCACACGCCCGCCCATGCCTGTACCTTATTCTTAATTTGCATTAGGATCTCGTGAGCACGAGTTAATTCTCTGACTCCGTTTGCACGCTTCCTATCTCTTGACATTCCAAGATCTTTGCGTTGTCCTCAACTTGCTTACAGCATTTTTCTTTAGCCTCTACGTTTCAGCCTCATATGGTACAGGTAAGGTGAAATGATTATATGCTTTACTCTTGAACAATACTGTTAAGCTGCCAGTCATAATCTATGAGCAGTTTAAACATGCGCTCAATCCCAACCATACTCTTCACAATATTTCTCTTTTTTTTTTTACCGGACCTTTAGATATTCCCTCTCCTATGTAGGCATAATCGCGAACCACTTTCAGCGCTTCGTTTCCGAATGTAAACTACTGTTCTTTCCTGACGCTGTTAAACCTTACCTTATTCTTGTGAGAATTAATTTTAGGTCTAATTCTCTGCCTTTGCGTCCTATGTCATTGAATCATAATTTGCAATCCGTCTTTCGATTTACTTCGCACAGAAATATCAGCATATATTCACAGGTTACTCCGGCTTCTTCCCCAAGCCCTGTCCCTAACTGCTCCCATTCTAAGGCCCTCAATACATCCTCTACGAAAGCTGTCAATATTACTGGGGCGAGCATGCCTCCTTGCCTAACGTGTTTCTTAATCGAAATTTTACTACTTGTTCTTGAGCACCATAGTGTAGAGTTGCGCACGGGCCGAAATTGTTAGCCCAAGCCCGGTCTGGGCCCCCCACCAGTACCCGGCCCGGCCCAACTGTGAAAGGAACTTAGCCCGGCCCGACCCAGCACAGCACTCATATTTAAGGCCCGGTCTTGGCCTGGCCCGTCATGCTATAATTGCAGTTGTAGCTATAAAAAAGGGAAACAATTACAGGATGATAAGTTTTATCCAAAACCTTGGAATGTTGAGTCCTTGTGATTGAAATGGCAAATGTGCTGAATATGTAAGGCACAGCAAGTATGTAAAATTACCTTCCTGCACAAAAGCAACAAATTATGCATTCAAATGAGGCATTTTCGGCACTCCTGGATATTGAACACGACGGTAGAGCTGAAGTTTCTTTCGGTGCTACAACTTGGGGTGGGAATGACTAACACGTTCTTTCAAAGAAAAAGTTCTCGGTAAGCAGCTTGTTTGCCTCTACGAAATTGTGCTAGCTATGAACTGAAACAAGCGGTTGATTTTGTGGTCAATTACTCGGTAAGCTCGCTCGCCTCACCGTGAGCCTTTCACGCCAACTTTTCGCGACAAGAGAAACAAGAGGAAATCTGCATCGCAGAAGCTTTTAGCTGCGTCCTGCTTCAAACGAGGTCAGCTCGAGTTGGAAATAAGCCATAGCAGAGACGGTTGATAGGCGACAGCATGGCGGGAATCATAACACGGACACATAAATAACACCACCGATGTTGCCAAAACGGAGATGCGAAACTCGAAATTAAATAGCCCACTCGGCTCGGTCACTGACGGCTACCAAGTATCTGTTCGCGGCGAGGAGGCGGGGAGGAAGAGCGGGCCTGCGCCGGGGAGAACACGTAAGCCCTCTCGCGATGAAGATGCGGGAAAATGGTGTGCATTGTGGAACTTTATCCCCCTATGGCCGTATTCGCGATTTTTCCAAAGTTGCATGTGCATGTGATCGTGATGACTGGCCGAGACATATACACCTTGGCCCAGACCCGACATGAGCCCTAGGGCGAAAACTTTCAAGCGGCCTGAGCCCGGCCCGCGGGCTGGGCCGGGTACGGGCTTTCGAGACCGCCAAACCCGTGCACAGCTCTACTATAGTGTTATTGCAGCAAACAATACATATCTTCCAGTGTTTTCACATGGGTCTCATGTACTCGCCAATTTCGCAATGCTTGCATGACTGCGGAGATTTCGACCGAGTCAAATTATTTTTCTCAACCGGTGAATACTATGCATAGGTTTTATATTTCGAATATTTTCTATCCCCTGGTAGACATTATCTTGAGATCGATGGGGAAATTCTACTTGATACCTTGATTCGTTAAAGTCTTACGTTGCCTTGACTGTATTAGAGATTTTCTTAGAAAAGACTTTGTACGTAAGATATAGCAAATGTTGCAGTGTAATATTACAAGTCTCTGCGGCCGCTCTTAAGGATCAAAATATTGTTAGCGTTCTTGCAAGAATAAGGCTCGTTGAATGCGATCAAACATTGCCTATAAATGGTGGTCAGTATTTCTAGCACAATGTTCCCACCCTCCTTTAACAAATTTGTAGTTAAGGCGAGTTCCCATGAGTTTTCTTCTAAAGCTTTCTTAATTCTCGTACGTCGTTATTGGTGCCACCCTTAGTATTGTTCGGACTATTCCGGTTAGTCTACAGGTCAATATAAAACTCCTCATCTAGTTTATCTTGGCCATATTGGTAGTGGCATTACCCGCCTTGTGCTTTACCGCAAAAATCTGTTATTCCCTATGAGTACCTTAATGGATAGCCTGAAATATTTCTCACCTTACAAAGGTTTTTGTCTTATTTCACTTTACTTGTAGTTCTTCGTTTTGCCTCAATTCTCACACGGTAGATTTCAAGGCGCAGTTGACCAAGCATTTTCAATGTTGCGTGTTAAAAATATCATTGTCACCACTGGCGCATCTGAAAGTGAATTTTAAAATACGGGCGCATTGATTTGGGGGTATATGAAAGCTGCGTGCGCCTGTAGAACGTACGAGTGAACCTCTGCGGAGGTCAGAGTGCTATTTTTTCTAACCACTACAGCCAGGTTCGTTTTCATAGAATGCCGCGGTATTACAGCATAATACAAAATACCTTTAAAGTATATAACTTGTTGCCACTGCTTCGTGACTTTAATCTGCGAATACTGTGAAAAATTATTCCCAATAACAGAGTAAACCTCACATGGAAGGTATAATAAAATATTTATGTCATCTCTGTATTGTATGCCTACTACTTCCAGTACTTCGCTACCTAATGTAAACTGCTGTTCCTTCCCGAGGCTGTTGAACATTGCCTTAGTCTTCTGCATATAGATTTTCAAGCATACCTTTCTACTTTTATTGTCTAGGTCATCAATAATTATTTGCAGTTCATCCTCCAAGTTGCTTAGCAAAGCAATGTCATCAGCAAATCGCAGATTACTGAGATATTCTCCATCTACCCTCAGCCCTAACTGCTCCCATTTCAAGTCTCTGAATACTTCCTCTAAGCAAGTTGTGAATAGTACTGCGGAGATTGTGTCTCGTTGCCTAACAGCTTTCTTTATGAAAATTTTGTTACTTTCTTTATGAAGACCTATGGTTGCTGTGCAGCCACTATATAGATATCTTCCAGCACTTTCACGTACGGCTCGTCTACCCCGTGATTTCTCAACGCCTGCATCACCATTCTAGTGAAAATTAAGAAGAAATGGGCATGGGAAGGACATGTAGTGCGAAGAGAGGATAACCGATGGTCGCTTAGGGTAACAAACTGGATTCCAAGGGAAGGAAAGCGTAGCAGGGGGTGGCAGAAAGTTAGGTGGGCGGGTGAGGTTAAGAAGCTCGCAGGGGTCAAGTAGATGCAGCTAGCACAGAACCGGGTTACGTGGATAATATGGAAGAGGCCTTCGCCCTGCAGTGTGTATAGTCAGGCTGATGATAATGATGATGATGATGTACTGTATGCAACCCGTGCACATGTGGACCGTTAGATTCTCTCAGTTTATTGCCACGTTGTGTTCGAAGAGCCATGATTCTTTTTATCGCAAAACACACGGCCATAAGCGTAGGTGCTGGTTAGCTTGAAGACCAGAGCCTGTAAATTAAACTTGCAATGAAGATGAATGCTATAATTTATTTATCTATGAAGGAGACCGCAGGTTTTCAACATTTGGTTGAATATTTAGGGACATCGCCCAAAGCGGAGTAGATTTGTAATAACGGAGCAATTACTCGCTGACATCCGCCCAAGCGCAGCCGCACGGCTACAGCGAATAGCTTTCCTTTGTAGCCGTACGGCTGCGCTTGAGTGGCTGCCAGTGATTAATTGCTCCGTTATTTGTAATATGTTAGATTGTTATTTTTCAAATGTCATCTGCCGCGGTGCTGAATGTACCGAGGAAGCTTGTCGACCTTTTGCTGCATTCTGCTTACTTCACATGGCAAGCGAACAACGCCAACTTTCCATGCACCGCAAATCGGCGAATGCCGAAACGATAAGATCGTCTAGTGCATTTTATCGCGAAAAGTTCACCCCGTCGGTGTCTTCCGGCATAGAATAATGTTCGCGCCACTTTCGTTTGCTGTGCGCAATGTGCCATGCATTGGTAACGAATAATTTACGTTTAGCTGAGCGGACCCCACTGCAGGTGGCGTAGGCATGTTCTTCCAATCTAAGGTGGTTTCCAACGCAAGCCGGAGTAAGATATAGAAGAACGCCAGCTACACTGTTGGAAAGGGCGAAATTTTACATCAGAGAAAGCTTTGTGGCGCTTCCGCTGGATGGTGCTAGGATTGAACATCTGCATTAAAGTAACTCTTAAACCAACGAAGGGGCTTTAACATGTATGCTAGTGGCGTGCCACCGCCATTCTGGTGGTTCCGTAGTTGCTCCGCGGTTGTCGTATGCTTCATGTCATTGCACGTACGTGCCACTTACATCTACTCTGCATATATAGTAGACAGTCGCGTGTTTCGTCTCCATCGTCGAACTGCGAACATGCGTCACCGCGCTCATATCTCTCGCAGTCACGTTTGTTATTTGCTTCATACGGCCTACCTGCCACGCCCCGCTGCCTCCTTCAGAAATTTGCTCAGGTCCCCGTGCTGACAACGCGTTTCAAGTCTGTTTTTTCTTGGAGAACTGCCCTGTGAATATTATGCACGTAATATGGTTACAAAAAACGGCTTCATTTTTCCTTTCCTTTGCGAACTCTGATTCACAGTGACTGACCAAATACTTCATAGCCTACCTTAAGCTTCGGTACTATCAGCATTGAACTAACAGCGCACAACAGGGCCATTTTTAACCTACACCACCTACACCAGTGTAGCAAAACTCCGATACTTCCAATGGTGTTTTTCTATAATAGTGTAGCCGGTGTAGGGTAAACGATGGCCCTATTATGTGCCTCTCACACGCAAGCTGCGCCGTGCGCAGTACCATCTGCATACCGGTGCATAGTTTGTTGTTTGCATGCCCCAGTAGATTCCTTGTCGTGGGTACATGCTGACGACACAAAAAATGACGCACACGGAGATTAATTTTAATGTCTTATCTCTAAAGAAGATAAAGAATGGCGTACGCCCAATGAAGACCAAGATTTCACTTTTGTGTTTTCTGGCTAGCAGCTAGACCATGTGCGAAGCACCATCCCTTCTGCTCTCCGCCTGCTGTTCGCGACGCTCGCATGGTCGCCTGAATCGAGTGCAAGAGCATGTCGTTTCGCGGCACTGTCGACAGATGGCACACCAATTTAGCGACCACCCCAGCCCGTCAAAAGGCGCGGCGGTGGCAGCCACGCTTGACCTTTAGCGTGACCTGGCTGTGTGACGTCATACTATTTGTGTAAGAGGGGGAAGAGGGGGGGGGAGGGGGGTTTAACTCGCGCCGTCGCCTTGCGCGGTGGCAGTTACGGCCTGACTCCGTTCCTCTCACTAATGGGGCAGCGCGCTGCGTGACGTCATACCATCTGTGTAAGAGCGGGGGCTCACCGTCGCCTTGCGCGGTGGCAGTTACGGCCTGACTCCGCTCCTCTCGTCAAACCATGAGATGCCGCCTACAGTCAAAGCGCTTATGCAGGCTGCAAAGAGGATGAGCACTGCCCCGATGTTGAAATTCGATGCGTTTGAACCGTTCGACCTTCGGAAGAATACGTAATTAGTGATGTACAGACAAAAAGTCATTCTTTACAGACCACTGGAGTGTATTTATAGGTTTGAATAAAATATTAAACCAGAAACATGTGTGCATTGTCATTGTGTCTGTGTATGTTTAGCTATGTAAAACCATAGCTAAACATAGTACAGTCAAGCGTCACCATAGCCATAACAGCAAACATAACCGGAGCATCACCATGGTGAATAGTACAGCCAAGTTTCACCACAAGCGGTACAATAGTAGTACCACGTATTGCTTCGCAATCAGCAGGCATAACCAAGCTAAGCCCCAGCCAATTTGTTTTCAAAGAGGATAGCGAGAGGAGGAAAGCGTGACCAAAGCGGCATCGACGAGGAAAGGAGAGCGGAGGCGAGAGTACAATGCAAAGCTGAGCGCCGAAAGCGGTACAAGCGTTCGCGTAGAAAAATTGGCCTATGGGGAATGCATTGCAGCGCCCCAGAGTACGCGCGCCTGTCTTATGTTACTCTGTAAACGCAGTTAACACAAGACGTACTCCACTTTCCGCGCATGCGCATTTCGGCACTGGTTTGGGCTTCAAATTCTAACATTTATTGTATTTACAACTTTATAATTTCTATCAGTACTTACCACTGGAATTTAAAGGCATTTGCCTCTAAATGAATTAAATTTGTCCGATTTAAAAATTGCAGCACTTGATAACAAAATAGTGATCCTCATATTCCGGTTGTACCAGTGTATAATCACTCCTCTTGCCTCCAGCAAATGCCTTGAACTCCACTTTAATTTTAAGGCGTGTGTTCGGTGATGACCTATTGGCGCATCCAAAGGTGTATATTTTTTCGATAGCCGCACCTCACGCAGTGGCTTGCATGTGCCGCTCCTGCGTCGCAGGCAGAGCCGACCTCCTTGGAATTGCTAACTTCGGGAACACCAGCCCATCCTTCTGCACAGAGAAATCTGACATTTCTCCCCACTTTGAGTAGTAGAGTTTCCGTTCTAAATTTGAGAGTTTTCTTTCCCCATGCATCACCGAAACAATTCTTTTGCCATTAGAAGAAACTACTTGTAAAAACGACAAAGTTATGAGACCGGGAAATTTCATCGATTAGCCAGAGCTTTCGATTACATGTACCGCAATGTTCCCCTTAAGGAGAGTAATGACATATATATTAATGGCTGAGCAAACTATTTCATCGCCCAACATACATTATCCTCTACAACTACAGTAATATATTCTGTACACGTTTACCTATACCAGGGAACAATAATGCGTTGTCCCAATTTGTTGCTAATAACACTAAATGCAAGAACATCTGGTAGTCTCTACACAATATATCTGTGAGCAACAGGGGCTGTTTCTGCAGGAAATACTAAGCTTGCAAGGGAAGGAGAGATGAAATAATGTACCGTTGTGGGATGTATGACCTCTTCTCGTTCTTATTTAGGAGTGCAGAGAAGTGAAGGCAGATACCTTGGAAAGAAGCCACAGCTCAGGTAGGCTAAGGCTCGCGTCTAACGATATGACATGTCCGAAGTAAAATGGCGAGTTGAGCGAGTTGGATAAAATCTTCAGTTGCTATTCAGCGCTAGTCCCGTCCTCTTTCTTCTCTCTTGTCTCCGTTGTTGCGCTGCTTTTTTGTTTAACATGATCAAAGAGCAGTCTGTTTCTCCTTCCTGCCTAATTTTTGTTGCAGAACAGCAGAAATTCATCTTGTGTATTGTAATTAGTATTGCTGATCACAAGCAGCCAACTTTTGTTACCACTAGAAAAAACTAAGCTTAAACAGAAACTTCATCAATAAATGAAAGTAACGGTAAATACATATAACAAGGTAGAAAAATAGGGCCTCAAATGGAAAAATTACCTTAAGACTATTCACTTTCACTCCCACCTTCCTTTCCTTACAACGCGTGTCTGGCGTCCACAGAAAGAAGTGTGACAGATGCTGCGCCTTTCCTTCCCTGTGAACTAATAAAAAGATACCTTCGGACAGATCAAATGGAGTCTGTATTACAATGGCAACTGTTTTGTTTGTATCACTAATTAATAAAACCTAATCACGGGTTTGAGATTACGGTAAGTGAACATGAAGTATTGTTATTCGCATTGCGAGGTCTCTGCGGCAGCACTTTTGACTTCTTATCCCAAGCAATTCATTCGAAGCTGTTGCAAATTTTTCTGCGAAACTATTCCCAGACGCGCGGCTTGGTCAATTTATGACTTGTATTCTCTTTTTGAAAAAAAACTTCACAAGCGCAGAGGAGACTTATAAAAAGTCGTTTTGTGGAAGCACATACCGCAAGTCAATTTTCTTGCATTCTTAGATGGAGAATATTTTTATAGCTGACGGGTGAAATGTCTTTCGGTGTAATGCAAATCTGCTGACGAGTCGAATTCACGAGCCGAATATAGTCGCATACAATTAGGTTCCAACCTCCACGTTTTGCCACAGACATTTGATAGCCCCTCTCCAATAAAGAGCTCTTGTAATTCTGTTGTTCCCAAATAGCTACAAAGAATATTTTTTTCACAAAATACTCTTTTTTCTGGTCACCTAGTCAGACAAGGTGTTAGTTTTCCAGTAGCACCCAGGAAGCCATAGCCCTTTTTGATATACTGGTTGTATGGTGGGTTCATGCGGTTGTATCATGCTATCACCTCGAACAGCATCAGGATCCGCCGTTCTTGTGCTAACACAAACTAAAAACAGAGCCCTCAATGACAACAAGATTGTTATAGTTGTGTACTTAGATGCAAAAAAGGTATTTGATACAGCTAATCATGCAATTCTATATGTATGGGTTGTAGTAATCCCGATCGCCATCAGCTCGCGCGCCAAGCCGAAGAGGTAGACGAAGTGGAGCCGGAGCCTTGTTGGCACTGACCTGTTGATTAGAACGCTACCCCCGTCGCTTTGGTTTGCGGACGTTGCTTGCGCTCTTGGTGCTCCTATAAACACCTTACACTTGGTGGAGGTTCGGTCGTCGCCCCAGTCCTCCTCGAAAATTTCACCCTGGAACTTCGGAACCGCACGCTACCGCCTTCGGTCACAACCATGCAGGACGCTCCCAGCCAACCATCGACGCCCATCCCTGCCACTCCTGCCACCATCTTCTGTCCCGGGGCACAACGCCCCCGTGACCCACCTTTCTTCAGTGGTACCGACGACCACGACGTTGACGACTGGCTGGCCTCTTTCGAGCGCGTCAGAACTTACAACCGCTGGGACGATTCCATCAAAATGAGCAACGTCCTCTTCTACCTCACGGACGTGGCGAATCTGTGGTTTCGAAACCACGAAGCCGATCTTCCGACGTGGTCTGTCTTCAAGCAGAACTTCGCGGATGTCTTCGGCCGTCCTGCGGTACGTAAACTCCGCGCCGAACAACGCCTCCATGCACGGCTTCAACGTCCCGAAGAAACGTTTACTAGCTACATTGAGGACGTGGTTGACCTCTGCAAGCGGGTCAATCCGTCCATGTCCGAGCCCGAAAGAGTCACACATGTTCTAAAAGGTCTCACTGATGGTGCGTACTATATGATGTCGGCCAGAGGCCCTACTTCCGTATCCGACATTATAACACTGCGCCAGAGGTTTGACGAGCTACGAAAGCAACGCGCTTCTACCCGGCGGGCTGCCACACCTGCCGGCATTGCTGGCTTGGCACTGGCTACGCCGTCTGCGGAACAGTCTCAATTTATGCAGAATATCAAAGACTTCATCCGAGAAGAAGTTGCACGCCAGCTGTCCCTCCTCCACCCAGTTCAGCCGACCGTCTGCACTTCGCAATTAGCGCCGGCCAACGCGCCATCCATCTCGCGGGCTATCCGCCAAGTTATCGAGGAGAAAGTTGCCGAAGCGCTGCCTTCTAGTGTTCCCATCGCTCCTGTGCAAGCGCCACTCACTTACGCTCGAGTAACCGCTGGAACGCGCAGTCCGCTTCCAACATCGTCGTACCAGAACGGCCCTACATTTTATGCTCCACCTCGTTTCATGGCCCCTCAGTCTCAGGTCCCTCGACCGCGACGCCGCATTACGAACCCATGGCGAACCGTCGACAATCGCCCAATTTGCTATGCTTGCGGGCTCCCGGATCGCGTCGCTCGCCTTTGCCGTCAGCGCCCGCTTCATCCTGAGAACACAGTCCGTCAGTACCACTACGATCCCGAGCCGCCCTTGAGCAACGTCTCTTCTGGATCGTCTCCACCTCGGGATCAGTACTCGACACGCCGCTCGCCTTCGCCTCGCCGACGTTCCATTTCGCCAATGGTCCGGCGACAGGGCCCTACGCAAGGGGAAAACTGAATGCCGCAGTTCCGGAGGCAAGAACTGCGCGTTTGACGAACTCGTTAAGTCCTCCGCCTTCTCCCGCCAACGTCATTGAAGTGTTCGTAGAAGGTTTTCCCGTTCTTGCGCTGGTGGATACAGGTGCTGCCGTTTCCGTAATTAGTGATTCCCTTCGCCGCAAAATTCGCAAGGTCACGACGCCGCTTTCTGCCTTTTCGCTTCGTACGGCCAGTTCAGAGCGCATCACCCCTGTGGCAGCGTGCACGGTACGAGTTTGCATCAAAGACATTACGTATCTCGTCGAGATGGTGGTGCTTTACGACTGCTCCCACGACATCATCCTCGGCTACGACTTTCTGTCAACTCACAGTGCTGTGATTGATTGTGCCCGTGCTGAAGTTGAGCTTTCCCCTGTGTGTAATGTTTTCCTGTGTGACCCGCCTGTGCGCCCTGCTAAACTCCTTGTAGCTGCAGACACCGACATTCCTCCCTTTTCTTCTGTTCTAGTTCCCCTTATTTCGACATCTGCCCTCCCTAGTCCTGTTCTCTTTACGCCCAAACTCGCCTCCGCCCACCATAACCGCCTCCTTCTTCCTTTCGCCATTCTAACAATTTCTGATGGCAGCAGTGTCATCTATGCTTCCAACCCTTTTCCCTGCCCAACGGCTGTTCTTCGCGGGGAGTGCCTCGGCTACATTGAAGAGCTGGACCCTGATCGCACTTACATGTTCTCCGAACCTGAAGTTTTTCCTCAAGTCGCTGCCCTGACGTCTTGTGCTGCTACGAGTGATGAGCTTCCTGTCGACGCCCTTCATCGAGCTATCGCGACCGACCTTACGCCCGCCCAACGGGACCAAATAGTCGCCCTCCTTCAGCGCTTCAGTGCATCTTTTGACGTGTGCCAGCCTTCCTTGAGCCGCGCCTTGACCGTTTCTCATGCAATCGACACTGGTCCTCATGCTCCCCTGCGGCAGCGACCATATCGCGTGTCGCCCACTGAGCGCCGCGTCATTCGTGACAATGTCGCAGATATGCTCCAACGGGGCATCATACGACCATCTCATAGCCCTAGGGCCTCCCCCGTAGTGTTGGTGACGAAGAAAGATGGCACTATCCGCTTCTGTGTGGACTACCGGCGTCTGAATAAGATAACCCGCAAAGATGTTTACCCACTACCACGAATTGACGACGCGCTAGATTGTTTGCAAGGAGCGGAGTTCTTTTCGTCGCTAGATTTGCGCTCTGGCTATTGGCAAGTACCGATGGCTTCCGCTGACTGCCCGAAAACAGCCTTCATCACTCCCGATGGATTGTATGAATTCGTTCGGACTGTGCAACGCCCCCGCCACCTTCGAGAGAATGATGGATAGCATTCTCAGTGGGCTTAAATGGGAAACGTGTCTTTGTTATCTAGATGACATTGTCGTTTTCTCGAAAGATTTCCCTTCACACCTTCTGCGCCTTCAGCGTGTCCTTACGTGCCTTACTGAAGCCGGCCTACAACTCAACTTGAAGAAATGTCACTTTGCCGCTACCAAGCTCACAATACTTGGTCATGTCATATCCAAGGATGGCGTTCTACCGGATCCTACCAAACTTTGTTCCGTCGCAGACTTCCCCAAGCCCACAACCTTGAAAGAACTTCGAAGTTTTATCGGTCTATGTTCGTATTTCCGCCGTTTTATCCGAAAGTTCGCCAGTATCATCGCCCCTTTAACGCAACTTCTCGCCGGAGGCCCGAACCTCTCCTCTTGGTCACCAGCCTGTGATGCTGCGTTCAGTACACTACGCCGTCTACTGGTCTCTCCCCCTATACTCCGCCATTTTGACCCTGCCTGCTCGACCGAAATACAGACTGATGCAAGCGGCGTAGGTCTGGGCGCTGTTCTTGCTCAACGGAAACCTGGATATTCCGAGTATGTCGTCGCGTACGCTCATCGTACCCTCACGAAAGCGGAATCGAACTATTCTGTGACCGAAAAGGAGTGTCTGGCCATCATATGGGCCATTACCAAGTTTCGTCCTTATATTTACGGTCGCCCATTCTACGTTGTTACCGACCACCACGCGCTCTGTTGGCTATCCTCCCTCAAAGACCCCTCCGGCCGCCTCGCCCGCTGGGCGTTACGTCTTCAGGAGTACGATATCCACGTCATCTATCGATCTGGATGCAAGCACACCGACGCTGATGCCCTTTCCCGTTCACCGCTTCCTAACGACTCGACGGCTGGCTTCGTTTGTGCCTACGATATGTCGCCGCTCAACATTACCAACATGAAATCTGAGCAGCAGAAGGATCAATGGATATCCTCCCTCTTAACATACCTGTCTTCGCCCGCAGAGCTGTCTCCGTCACGTGCACTTCGTCGTCAGGCCCACCACTTCATCACTGGTGATGGACTTTTATACCGCCGCAATTACCATCCTACAGGGCGAAAGTGGCTTCTCGTGATTCCGCGACATCTCCGTGCCGAAATCTGCGACTCTTTCCACGCCGATCCCCAATGTGGCCATTCAGGTGTCATGAAAACCTATTCTCGACTGCGTATGAGATATTACTGGCACGGCATGTACCGCTTCATTCGTCAGTATATCCGATCCTGTACCGCCTGCCAACGTCGCAAGAATCCATCCCCTCAGCCAGCCGCTCCGTTGCAGCCATTGCCTTGCCCCAGCCGGCCTTTTGACCGTGTCGGTATCGATCTGTATGGCCCGCTTCCGACCACGTCGGCTAACAACCGCTGGGTCATCGTAGCCGTTGACCACCTAACCCGTTACGTGGAAACATCGGCCTTGCAGTCTGCCACCGCACGGGATGTTGCTTCGTTCATTCTGCATCGCCTCGTTCTTCGTCACGGCGCACCGAAAGAATTGATCAGTGACCGCGGACGTGCGTTTCTTTCCGACACTGTCGAAGCCCTCCTCAAACAGTGCCAGATCATTCACCGGAGCACCACAGCGTATCACCCCCAAACGAACGGCATGACTGAGCGATTTGATCGCACTCTTAGTGACATGCTAGCCATGTACGTTGATAGCGCTCACTCTAATTGGGACCAAGTGCTGCCTTTCGTAACGTACGCCTACAATACGGCTACGCAGACTACGACTGGGTTCTCCCCCTTCTTTGTTTTATATGGTCGTGAACGCACGTCCACCATAGATACTATCCTGCCCTACCAACCCGACGCTTCAGAGACTACTCTACTGTCTGAAGCGCACACATTTGCCGAAGAATGCCGACAATTGGCGCGCTTCTTCACAACGGAGACCCAGGCTCAACAAAAGCATAACCGGGACCCTACAAATCCAGCGCCTTCATATCCCTTAGGTGCCCTCGTTTGGCTCTGGGTGCCTTCCTCTGCACCCGGCCTCTCATCCAAACTCCCATCGCGCTATCATGGACCTTACCGCATTCTCGAACAATCTTCTCCCGTCAATTACGTAGTAGAGCCCTTGAACCCATCTCCAGATCATCGCCGCCGCGGCGCGAGAAACTGTACATGTCGACCGCCTCAAGCCTTATTATGATCCCCCTACCCTTTCCTCACCATGAGTCGCCAGGATGGCTCCTTTTCCGCCGGGGGGTATTGTAGTAATCCCGATCGCCGTCAGCTCGCGCGCCAACCAGAAGAGGTAGACGAAGTGGAGCCGGAGCCTTGTTGGCACTGCTCTGTTGATTAGAACGCGACCCTCGTCGCATTGGTTTGCGGACGTTGCTTGCGGTCTTGGTGCTCCTATAAACACCTTACAGGGTTTAGAGAGAAAATATCAGAATTTTTCAATAGTTATCTTTCAAACCGAATACAGCAGGTGCTAATGAATAAAGTAATCTCGGAGGCGCAGCTCGTGTTAACCGGAGTACCCGCAGGGATCAGTTTTGGGACCAATTGTATTCTCGTTATACGTGAATAATTTTCCAACCATATTACAATATTCCGATGACACAGCTTTAATATTTACAGGAGACACGATAAACGAACTGAACAATAAAATAAATGAAGAATTAGAAATTATCCTTAACTGGTTCACTAACAATAGTCTTTCCGTCAACATTCAGAAAACTAAATACACTGTATTTAGTTGAAGGGGAAAAAGGTTAAACTACAATGATGCTGCATTGTATTTAAATAGCGTGCACTACAAAGAGTAAATAATTTCAAACATCTTGGTGTACATTTTGACTCTGACACGCACTGGAAATATCAGGTAAAACAGGTTTGCACAAAGTTAGCTTATGGATGTCATGTTTTATTGCAAGCGCGAGAATGTTTTGATTTTTCAATCCTTCGCAAACTCTACGGTGCTTTTATACAGAGCCAACAAATGTACTGCATAGAGTCATGGGGTTACACGTATTCTACATATATCGAACCTGTAATCCGATTACAGAAGAGAGCGGTGAAAATTATTGCTTCTTGAAAATTATCTGACTGTAGCAAACCGCATTTTAAGTCAACCCACATTCTGCCTTTTCACACCATATTCACTCTAAAGGTAGCGCAGACAATTCACCAATTCTACAAATAATGACCCACTTCCACATAGCATATTTTTAAGACCTAAGAGGGAAACTAGGGCGGCTAGTGCCAAACATTTCCACTTACCAGTGTGTCGCAATAGGTACTGGAAGACTTATAGAGTTCAGTGGAGTTTTGATTTGGAATGGTATACCTGACGGTATTAAACCGAAAAGAAACGTCGTGCAATCTTTGACAATGTTCCTAATGAATATGTGAAGTTATGGTGTATTGTTTTTCTCCTTGTGAGGAAGTGTGTATTGTGTACGCTTGCTTTTGTTTATCTCTAAATTGTTGAGAATGTGACTTTTTATTTTATGAACGCAATGTATCGTCTTCCCATGCTGCATTTAAATGTACAATATTGTGATGGACCCGAAACTAGCCTCTGGCTGTGGGTCCTAGAACATTGTGCGTACTGTCTGTTTGTAAATGGATTTTTGTTTGAATAAAAAAAAATCTCTCATCATCGATACCATTAGCTTGGCTATATCTCGTGCAGTCAAAAAACATCTTCCATATACCTTCCGCTCCATAGGTGATTTGAAACTGTCGCCTTCGGAAACAGTAAAGTTGTTGCATCATCAGCATATTTAGTTTCTGCACCCCTTCCGCATATATTTGCGTTCTCTTGGACTGCACGTAGTAGCACTTAAAGGCCATAGCGTTCTTACGCGTCCATGTTCGTTATTTCTCAAGTTCTAACAGAACATCACAATCTAAAATGTGGCCTCTGACGCACTGTTTGCGCTTCTTTCATGTCTTACATCCACCAATGACGTTTCCACATTGGTCTTCTTTACGTAAATGAAACTGAGTCCATTATCGGTAACCTGCGCGTTTCTGCCGATAGGTGGGACTTTTAGTGGTACTGCTAGCCTGCCGTTTATTTCGTAATACATGCCAAATGTGCTCCACACCAAAACCATTCTTTAAAAGTTTATCCTCGTTGGTAATCTGGAGACACTACGTTCACTATGTAGGAGCTCTCCTCCGTAGCTTCTTGTGCCTCTGTACTTAGCATATACCACTTATATCTGCTGTTCCGCTTCGCCTATATAAATCAAATTTTTTAATCAAATCAAAATTTATTTTCCTTTTTATAGGACTTTATAACTGGTCCGTAGATTTACTTTGCAAAGCACTGCCATCAGAGAGTTGCTATCACTTAGTATCCTCCGTAAACAGTTATCTCTACTGGTGCAATTCATATTTCTGAGTGAGCAAGCGGCGAACAGCGTGGAGGTAGTGTATCTGATTGTCTAATGAATTTCTCCCTAGTACAATGTTTATACGTTAATAGGGAGCACCGGTACAACATAGCCACTATAGAAATCGAGTAATTTTCTCTTGGCGGTCATCGACACTAAAAGGAATGCTTTGGGCATGATAAGCTAAGCCAAATGCTTGAACGCAATTTATGAAGGTTATATATCTATAGTGAAATGCACACTAAGTGAAATGAGATGAGTTGAGTTGAAAGCTTTTATTTACATAGGAGGGCTCATGGCCATGAATGGGTAAAGGGAAAATAGCAGAATCTTAATTTTATTGGTTCCAAGAAAAAGATACGTACCCTAGTTGAAATTCCGGGCAAAATTCTTTTAAAACACTGTATACTTGGCTCTGTACTGTTTTAATCAGTTAAGTAAGTTTTTAAGTAAGTTAAGTAAGGCAGGGTGCAGCAGTATGTGGATCGGGAGCTTCCGGACGTGCAAGCTGGGTTTCGCAAGGGCAGAGGAACTAGAGACCAAATTGCCAACCTTAGCTGGATCATGGAAAAAGCAAGAGAGTTCCAGAAACCAATCTACTTCTGCTTTATTGATTATGCGAAAGCGTTTGACTTCGTAGATCACAGCAGATTGTGGCAAGCTCTCCAAGAGATGGAAGTTCCAATTCACCTCATCTGTCTCCTCAGGAACCTGTATGAAGGGCAAGAGGCCACAGTCAGAACTGGACATGGTCTTACTGATTGCTTTCCGATCGAGAAAGAACTGAGGCAAGGCTGCATACTGTCGCCCTGCCTATTTAACCTATATGCAGAGTGCATCATGAAGAAGGCCGGCCTGGACGAGTCTTCAGCTGGAGTGAAGTTTGCTGGAAAACGTATCAACAACCTTAGGTATGCGGATGATACCACTTTAATGGCAGAAAGTGAAGTGGAACTCAAGAGACTTCTGATGTGCGTACAAGAAGAGAGTTAGAAGTTTGGGCTTATACTAAAAATTAAAAAGACAAAGATCATGGCATCTTGCGCTATCAAGTCCTGGAGCATCAATGGACAAGAAGTGGAAGCTGTGACAGAATTTCTCATCTTGGGCTCCAAGATTACCTCGGAAGGAGACTGCAGCCATGAAATTAGGAGATGGCTGCTTCTGTGAAAAAAAGCAATGGTTAGCCTTGACTGCCTAGTAAAGAGCAGAGACATTAGTCTGCCAACCAAGATCCGTATAACTCGTGCTATGGTCTTTCCATTTGTGATGTATGGATGCGAGAGTTGGACTGTGAAAAAGGCTGACCGCCGAAGAATTGACGCATTTGAATTCTGGTGCTGGCGAAGACTCTTGAGAGTTCCTTGGACTGCCAGAAGATCAAATCAGTCGATATTGTCGACCATAAACCCTGACTGCTCATTGGAGGGTCAAATTCTAAAGTTAAAGCTCAGCTACTTTGGTCATCTGATGAGAAGAGAGGAGTCGCTGGAGAAAGATCTGATGTTGGGAAAGGTTGAGGGTCGCCGTAGAAGGGGTAGGCAGCGAACGCGATGGTTAGATGGCATCCTCGAGGCACTGCAGATGAAGTTATGTGATGTTAGGAAGATGGTGAGAGACCAGAAAGCGTGGCGTGTCATGGTCCATAGGGTGACGAAGAGTCGGACACGACTGAACGGCTGAACTGAAGTTGTTATCGCAACACACACACATCCATAAGGATAGATGTTGTGCGTTTCTGTGTGTGTGAGAGAGAGGGAGAGATTGTGTGTGTGTAAAGAGAGAAAGAAATAGTTTGGGTGGTCATATTCTGCGCAATATCGAACCACCCTATCTACAGAATTGATATGGCACGTCGTATAGGTGTTTTTACGATAGCGTGACTGGGTCACTGGTTTACTCATGCCTATGTCTGCCCTTATTATGCTAGCTTTTGGCCCAGTAAGCAGCCATCAGATAATTTATAGTGATTTCGTCGATGTTTGATGTCCGCTTTTTATGCAAAGGCTACTTCATAAATATATCTCCTAAAGTCATGAGATAGGGGGCATATGAAGTGGCTAGGTTTCCGCAGCGATGGACAAGAGACAGAAGGTGCGGTTCGTGGCTTGTGATTTGTATTCGGAGGTCATGCGGTTCCCCAACGTGTACAAGAACGAGCGCGTAGCTGCGAATGGACAAACCTACCGTTGTGTCGGGACTGATCTCCGTAAAACCTATGGCGGTACACTTCCTAACCGCCAGCAGGATCTGTCTTCCCGGCTGTAGTAATTGGCCTTCGCATCAAATGAATATCCCAATGAATCCTGAGCCCTCAGTCCCCAGCAGCTTCGAAGCAAATCACCAAGGCGGTGGTCGAACTTGTGATGCAGTGGAGGGTGCTAAGAATCTCTTCTTTCTGGCAGACAGTTTCAAGCAAGTGGCACTAGTCTGGCTGTACTATGCGAGTAACGAATGGACATTAAATGGGATGCAGTAGGGGTTAGTGAGGTTACACCCATTGTGCCACATACTCTAATGATCATGTGCAACCGTTGTAGCGGTATAACACCCGAATATTCCGCAAGAGGATCATGGTACAAATCCCGGTACCACGCAATTCTCATTTCCATAAAGAGTTGTAGGGTGCGAGCTGATGCCGGTGAACAACTCGAGAAACCTAACTCTTCACCAGAGCAAATCGCAAATAAAAACTGACCCTGCTGACGCATACTACTAGATCTCTGGCTAGGAAGGCTAGTTTTGCAGTTTAACGTGATGTGTGTCGCACTAAGGAGGGAGGCAACATGGTGGCAGAAACAATAAGAACAAGAAGGGTTTATTAGCGCGCCATTTTACAGGCGATGAGGGGGAGGGGGCAGTAGCAGTGCTAAGCGTACAGTTTGCGGTAGCACTGACACGACACTGCGCTGACACGATAAAGCAGCCAGCGCAAGCCCGATACATCTCCCGAGGGGCAATGAAAACGACAAATGTTCTAGCTTTTTTATTAAAAGCAGCGTCGTACTGAAGACGTTTCGGCAGCTTCACTGTGCGTGCCGACCTTCTTGGAACGGGTGTCGGCCCAGTTGTCTGCACAGCACCAAAATCTGGAAGATTAGATCTTAAAGGGGGCATGAAACGGCTAGAAAGGTCACAGACAAACGTTTTTAATGCGTACAACAAATGCTTCCGAGCATTCGTTCAAAGTAAAACTCATCGGAAAAAATCCAGCAATTTATTATTAATTTTTAAAAAGAGCATTTTTTGAAATTCGCGGGCTGTGCCATTTCCGCGTGGCGGCGAGATTTGGGAGTATTATGCCGTGAATACCTACGTCACCAGTCACAGAGTGACAGGCCACGACAGGCTGTCATTGGCTGCAGCCGCGACGCCCTCTACGTCACTGACACACTTCCGGTAGCTGCGAAAGTCGTCTACTCGAGTGCTGCAATTCATGCGTGAACCCGAGCTTGGCGCTTCGATTCGCGATGTTAACCGAAAAGGTGGCGGCGTCCGACTGAAAGTGCGCGTCGGTGCAGGAGTGCGAAAGAGCACTAGCTGGTCCGTTTAACACCGTACCGATTAAATAGGCAGCATCAACCTTTATGTGACGACCGACGGCGCAGCAGCGTATTGTAGTCACGTCTCGTCTTTGCCGCATCGACCATTTGTGTGGCGTGTTAATAATTAAATGGAACGTGCGTCAAAAAAAGGTGTACCCTCAGCTTCATCGCGAAAGTACACAAATTCGCACCGCTTAAGTGCAGCACCCGATGCCGCCAGGCGCGGGTGCTCAGAACTGAGCGTCACCCGATGACGCTTCGTGGGCGGGGCTAGCGGGGCGGAGTTCCCGGGCTGTTTTCTTCGTTTTTTTTTCTGGTGTCTTGGAGTGTTGAGTTGAGGGGAGCGAGGAGGAGCGCCATTTTTAATCGCTGATATCTCTGGTGTTAATGAAGCTAACTAAAGAATTCTTGCAGTGAATTGACCTGTGAGGGAGTACCTATCTCTCGACCGATTTGCTTTACCCAGTTTTAGGCACTGCATGACCCCTTTAAGCACCTGCCTTAACGAAGTTCCCCGGTTGATTGGCCGTCCTCCGATGGCGTACAGCGGTAGGCCAACAGACCTAGCCAGAAGTCTTCCTGTAATTGTTCACATTTCTTTATAATTCGCTTACCACCTGGACACCTTTCTCTGCGAGTCTGTTTAATTTGCGGTGAGCGGCGGCTGGATGGGACGTGAGCGAAGTCGCATGATCTTGCAAGGGCTGCGAACTAGTGTCTTGCAAATTGTGGCCCGTTATCGGTGCACACTTCAAGCTGTATGCTGTACCTCGCGAACATAGCACTGAGTGCAGCGATTGCAGTTCTTGCAGTAGTGTCCACAAGTTTCTCAATTTCTGGGAAGTTAGAAAACGCGTCAAACGCCAAGATGTAGGAGTTTCCTCCAAAATGAAAAATTATCCAATGTAACGTAATACCACGCACATCGAGAGACTGGGTGCATCAGCAGTGGCTCTTGCGCTTGCTTGTAAGCAAATATGAGACACGTCGGGCAACCCTTGATCAATATACCGATGCTACTGCTGAGACAGGGCCCAAAAACAAGACGACAGCTCTTTCTTTGCATTTCTTTAGTCCCAAAAGTCTGGCATGAATTCTTGCTAAAATGCCATGCCGCATGGATGTTGATATCACCACTTTCTGCCATTTAGCGATATACCATTTACGACGGAAAGCTCAGACGAAAACAGTTTAAGTTCACCGTCAGCATTCTTGCCAGGCAAGATATAACTGCCTGGAGGTAGTTGCCACGGGAAGTTTCATTTACCAGCTGCTCACACGTTGCATCCGTGACCAGGTATTCCAAGGCGGCAGCTGCATATACCTCCCACGTCGTCAGTGGCGCGCGCCATTGGTGTCGTCTTTAGCAGCCGGAGACGATCGTGACAGCATGTCTGCCAAGATGAGGTACTTTCCAGGAAGATACTGCAATACGAAGTCATATTTGAGAAGTTTAAAAAAGGAAGGGGGAGGGGGGGGGGGGGGGGGGGGCATGCCACAAATTCCTTTTGCAGCTAAAATAGTAGAGGTTTACGATCTGTCTCATGAAAATCTTCTGTCCGTAAATGAACTGGTAAAACTTTTCGCAGCCAAATGAAATGCTAAGCGCCTCTTTTTCAATATGAGCATAACACTGCTCAGCTAACGTTAGCACACGAGATGCATATGTCACTGGCCGCCGTTAGCCGTTGTGGCACTGCAAAAGGGCAGAACACACGCCGTTTTTCGATGTATTGCAAGTTGTCTTTTCGGGGATCGAAGATGACTAACACAGGAGTCGTGCTTTAAATCTGTGCGACACTTTTCCACTCTCTCATGTGGTTTTCAGTCTACTCGAACGCGGGGCGCGACTTGATAAATGCTCGCAGTAACGCAGTTTGCTCAGACAGGCGCGGAACGTATTTGCCAAAATAGTTCAACACACCGAGCATGCGCTGAACATCGGATTTGTTCTTGGGCACTGGCGCTTGCAGCAAATTTTGCACAAGCTTTGGGTTTGGCGAGATGCCTTTGCTAGTTATATTGCCTAGGTACTGCACTTCGGCGATGCAAAACTCGCATTTTCTGAGCTTTACTTTAGGCCAGCATTTTCAGAAGCTTTCATTACTGCCGCTAGTCTCTGGTCATGCACTTGTTTGGTTTCGCCCCACACCAAAATATTGTTACGTGGAAGATCTACAGACCGAAAGCTGTCCGACAACTAACATTGATTAGGGCACCGATTTCACAACACTCAGCGTGGTCGTCTTCTCGTAGTCTGTTGCATATTATCATCCTCACACGAACAGCGAATACAGTTAACACTACCCCCCCCCCCCCCCCCCGGAACCCACAGTCCCGGTGTGGTCTATGTAAGCGAAATAGAACGTTAATAATTGGTTTTAGACGGGACACATGCACTATTTCGGAGTTCGGCGCTGTGAACGGGGACTTCGGAAACACAGATTCAACTTCGTAGGTGACCTCGGTGACGGGGCGCAAAACGCATTAAGGGCCAGTGAAACGGGGCAAAAGTTTTTCATACAAGCCCACTCGACGGCACGGGAGCGACAAGACGAGAGATTCAGAAGTCTAGTGGACATCAAGGTGGCGACTGTCGTAACAGAACTTTTGGGAGTCTTGGGATGCAGAGAGCCTGGCATGAGCTATCCGGCGGGCATCATGAGCGCGGGCGATGGCATCACTGGCGTAAGTACTGGTGGCGTCTGCCGCGAGTAAGGAGGTGTCGAAGGGTAGTAAAGGGTGTCGGCCAAATAATAAATAAAATGGGGAGTTTCCAGCGGTAGAATGGACAGATGAATTGTAGGCAAATGTTACAAAGGGGAGATCAACGTCCCAATCTCAATGGTCGTTAGACGCATACATGGCCAGCATGTCTGTGAGGGTACGGTTTAGGCGTCCCGTGAGGCCGTTGGTCCTGAGGTGATAGGCTGTGGTGAGTTTGGGGCAGACGGAACACGAACGGAGCTTTCGTCAATCACTCGCGACAGGAAACAGCAGCCACGGTCAGTTAGTAGTTCACGAGGTGCACCATGATGAAGAATCACGTTTTTTAGAAGGAAGTCAGCGACGTCTGTGGCGCAGCTGGTCGGGATGGCTCGGGTAATAGCGTACCGAGTAGCGTAATGGGTGGCGACGGCGATCCATTTTGTTCCCCGAGGCGGAAACTGGAAAGGGGCCAAGGAGGTCAACGCCTATACGGGAAAACGAATCAGTCGGTATGGGTATTGGCTGCATATGACCTGAAGGCAAAATTGTGGCCTTCTTCCGGCGCTGACAAAGTTCACATGCGGCAATGTATTGCTGGACAGAGCGGTGAAGCCCCGATCAGTAGAAAAGTAGGCGCAGGCTGTCGTATGTGCGAGAGACACCCAGGTGGTCAGCCTTTAGAGCATCATGGAACTGTTCAAGGATGGTGGAACGCAGGTGTTGGGGAACGACCAGCAAAAGCTCTGTGCCATCTGGTCGTATGTTACGTCGGTATATGGTGTTCGCGTGGAGCACAAATAAGGCGAGAGATGGGTCAGGGCGGTTGGAGGTAAGACGGAGGATAATGGAATGCTGAGAAGGATCTAAGTGCTGTTCGTTGGCAATGTTGGAGAAGGCCGAGACAGACAAGACACATGCATCAATGTCAGAGTGTAGGACTAGGGGAGTCGACGGGATGACGTGACAAACAGTCTGCATCTTGGTGAAGCCGGCCGGACTTCTAGACGACGGAAACGGTGTATTCTTGCAATAATAGCGTCCAGAGTCCCAAACGGCCAGTAGGAGTTTTGAGAGAGGAAAGCCAGCATAAGGCATGATGGCCTGTTATCACAGTAAAAGGGGGGCCAAACAAATAAGGGCGGAATTTCGTAATAGCCCAGGCAAGCGCCAGGCTCTCTCGCTCTGTGATAGAATAATTTTGTTCGGGTGTTGAGAGGAGACGGTCGGCATACACAATCACCCTTGTACGGCCGTGTTGCCGCTGAGCGAGTATAGATCCTATACCATTGCCACTTGCGTCGGTGCGGAGTTCAGTATTGGCGGTTGGGTTGAAATGGGCCAAGACTGGCGGAGTAGTTAGAACAGCAATAGGCTCTGAGAAAACTGCAACCTGTTCAGGCCCCCACTAGAGTGAAACATCTTTCTTGAAGAGTTGAGTTAGCGGGTGAGCAAGTACTGCGAAGTTCGCGACGAATTGTCGGAAATAGGAACATAGGCCAATGAATGAATGAAATGAATGAATGAAATCTTTATTTGCCATCAAATACAGATGGGGGGATTGTAGAAAAAAAGCTGTCCATGGACAGCTTGACGGGTCCACAATCCCTTTTCTTTCGGCAGCATGGCAGCATCACATATGCACACATACTCTTCATTAAAACAAGTATACAGGTACATATTTAATATTATGTAAACATAGTAATCATTAGTTAATGTTTAAATGAAAACAACATAGAAACGCATTATTACAAAAGCAAACAAAAAACATCAGCAGGGTTAGACAATATTACATAGAAATCGAAAACATCTCCCGGAGGTCTTTGCAGGATGCCGTGAAAAGATCAAAACGAATTGAATTATAATAATTTAAAAGTGATGGTATTATGTACTTAAGACTCTGTTTCCCGTAATTCGAACGTGACGTGGGTACTGACCAGTTTTCAAAATGTCTCGTGACGTAGCTTTGAGTGTTGTCCTGTAATTGAGATAGGTTACGTAGATTGTTGACATTCCTATGGGTTTCTTTTTTATACATATGTCTTAAGCGATATTTATATAAATTGTAAGCTGGAATTACACCGGAGTTCTTAAAGAAAGTGGATGTTGAAGCAGTATAAGAAGCATTATATGTGTGTCGGAGATACTTTTTCTGTAAGAGGTGGATGTGTTCTATATTAGTGGATGTTGTGTTTCCCCATACTAACTGACAATAGTTCAAGTGTGATTGAAAGAGTGAATTATAAAGCAAAAGTTTGATGCGTGTGGGAAGGATATATTTTAAACGACCGATTACACCAGATATTTGACTTATTTTGCTGAGAACATGCTTGACATGATTATCCCAAGACAGATTAGCGGAAAAGGTGACTCCAAGGCATTTGAAATTCTCGACTAAATCGATGCATCGGGAGTTTATTATAATATCTTGATGCGGAGGTATGAGCTTGTTTTTTGGCCTGAATATAATCGCTTTCGTTTTGCTTTCATTTATCTTCATTGCATTTACTCTCGACCAATCCTCTAAGGATTTCAACGCACTGTTACATTGTTCAACGAGGAGATTAATATCATTGCCGGCGAAAAAAATACTAGTGTCGTCTGCATAGATGATAAATTTTGCTTTGGAGTTAATATTGACGATATCATTTAAATAGAGAATAAAAAGTAGAGGCCCTAAAATGCTTCCCTGCGGCACTCCACAATAGACAGTTTTAGCATTCGATGTACAGGTACCTATTTTCACAACTTGAGTTCTATTGGATAGGTAAGATTTTATAAGAGCTAGTGCCTGTCCTCGTATACCGTAATAACTTAATTTTTCCAGCAAAATGTTATGATCCACTAAATCGAAGGCTTTAGAAAAGTCCACAAAAATGCCAACAGCTAATGTCTTGTTTTCAAATGCCGTTAGTATATACTCTTTCTGCTCTAGCAACGCTAACTCTGCTGATTTGTTTTTACGGAAGCCGAACTGGTGTGGTGTTAACAGATTATGTTTTTCAATGAAATTTGCCATCCTCGAATGCAAGACCTTTTCAAACAGCTTTGAAAAGATCGGCAAAATAGCTACCGGCCTGTAATTTCCCAGCTCATTACGATCTCCTTTTTTGTATAGAATAGTTACTTTTGCACATTGCATTTTAGCTGGAAAAATTCCCGATTTCAAACACATGTTAAAAATAGAGGTGATTATTGGGGCAATAATGTTGACTACATGTTTGATTGGGCGTGCTTGCAAACCATCAATGTCACAACTGCTACTGTTGTTTAAGGCTCGTATAAATGACACGATTTCATCCAGTGTTACGGGCTGGAGGTATATTGTGTTGTTAAGATGAGTGGAAACATATTTGCTAGCATTAGATGACGTAGAACCAGCAGTAGCGATACTTGTGAAAAAATTGTTAAAAGTATCAGCTAGTTCAGCACCGGATAATTCTTTGCCATCAATTTGTAGTTTCAATAAAGGCTTATGCGAGTGACCACGATTAAGGAGAGTGTTCAACCTCGACCATAACAGACTGTGTTGACGGCACCCCATATCAAGAAAAGATGAGTAATACGCTGTGCGTGCGTTTCGCAATTTTTTTTGTAAGCTGATTACGATGCTTTTTAAAATTGACAAGATCATTTGCTGATCGTGTATGAAGAAAATGCTGATATAACTTGTCTCTCGTTTTCATTTCATCTCGCAATTCTGGTGTAATCCATGGTTTGCGTGTTTTTTTACTTTTTTTGCGTGTTCTTAACGGGAAACTTTTGTGGTATAACTGTGTCAGTATATCCACAAATTTATTGTACGCTTCACTGGCATCTGTGAGATCAGCGATCATGTTCCATTCTGCTGACAACAGAGCGTCACGAAAGGAATTCAGTGTTGTGTCTGTTATTAGTTGGTACATTAATGGTGGAAATTTTTCTTTCCTTATTGACCTACTTGTTTCCAAACATAAGAACACCGGCAAATGATCGCTGATAGAACAAGATAAAACTCCAGATTTAGCGTTCGACTGAAAGGAATTAGTAATAAACAAATATAGGGTAGACTGGCCTTCGGGGGTAATTCTGGTTGGTGTATTAATTAAATTGGCAAACCCATTCGATAATATGACCATATTGAAAGCATTTGATGACGGACTGTTCACACTCATGTCGACGTTGAAATCTCCACCCGCTATCAGAGTTTTAGAGTTGTGGTTTTGAACGACATAAGCCAGAAACTGATCATAAAACTGCAGAAACGCAGACAAATCACCATTCGGTGGTCGATAGCACACAGAAAATACATGTCTTGCAGTACACAGGGTTAACATTTCATAGTCTGGTGAAAGAACTGTATAAGAATCAATGATTTCACATTCTACATCATTTGTAATCAGCAGTGATACTCCACCCCCTCGAGAGTGCGATCTGTTTAAATAGTAGGTATCGTAATCAGGTAACCTAAAAACATCACATTCATTAGTGCTCCATGTCTCGGTTAGCATGATAACCGAAAATTGAAAAGAGAATCCAGTAAATACCTCTTCCAGGGATGACACCTTATTTCTAACCGAACGCGTATTCAGGTGGATACATTTTATGGAAGCTGCAGGAAATGCTGTAACAATTTTATCTACATCATTAGGTAAGTAAAATTCCATTTCATTATGCATTCTCTTTTGTTGCAAAAAGAAACTACCCTTTAAAGGTCGTCAAGCTCCCCCTTCTCCCTGATGTGAATTGCAGTAGCTCCATCGGTCTTTCGAACAAGGACCTTACCGTTCACGTACCAAGCAAACTTATAACCTTTTTGTTTTGCAGCTTCCTTTGCCGACCGTAGAAGCTCCCTGTTATGCCGAGTCAAGTTTTCTTGAAAGAAAATTTGAGGGGTCTCATCCCTCAGGGCGTTTTTTTTTTTCTTAAGCCACGTGTCTCTGGTTCCCTGCTTTGTGAAACGGACAACAATTCCTGGCACATTGTCTTGCCTGGCAGGCAGCCGATGCACGGCTGCAACGTCAGCCTCTTCGAGCTGAGGTATCCGGAGCTTATCAGCGACTTCATTTAGAGAGAATATCAGTTTTTCGCTCACCACAACAGGGATTCCATGGACTTCAAGGTTCAGTCTCCTACTTCGAAACTCAAGGTCATTCACCTGGCGTTGGAGTTCGGATTCTACAGCTGCATGCACTGTTTCTCTTTCCTCCAGTTCCGCAACTCTTTTTCTTAGCCCTTTAATTTCAGTGCCTTGATTAGCAATCTTTTCTTGAAAGTCGTCAAATTTCTGCGACAGAAACTGCACTGCCTGTTCCATGCTGTCTACTTTCTCTACTAGAGCCGGTAGGCCCTCAAGTTTCTCGTTGATGGACGCAAGAACCAAGCTTACATCAATGTCGTCCTCACTACGACTGGCCCGCGAGCCTGCGCTCTTACATGTTACACATTTCCACGCCTTCTTAGCCGCCTCATTTTTGGATTTGTAGGACTTTTCTTGCAAACCAGCACATTTCCCGAAGTGGTACATATATGAACACTCAGTACATTTCACAGCCCCTTCATCCTGTACAGGCAGCTGGCACGATAAACAAATATCAGACATAGCGCGAAAGAATCAAGAAACAGACAGAAATAACTAGCCAGAACGTTCCCCAAGGCAACTGTTACCTAGTTCTTTTGCATAATTTTTTGACAGTGGCAGTGGTGGCAGCAGCGACAGCGTAAAGGAAGCATTGAAGTGCAAAAAGAATGCTCTGGGTTACTAACCTGCAACAGCAGAGTACAAGAATTAGACGTGGCTCCAGATGCTGCCGCCGCTGCCAAATGACCGCCGACCGGGAAACGCCCCACAATATCAAGATGCGATGCGTCGAACGGCGCTTCCGCAGATGGTATCCTTGCAATCTTGAATCCAGAAGCAGAGTACAGCCTGCCGTCCGAACTTTGTCACAGGAACACGGACGATAAGGATGGCCGCCGGAAAAAGGTAGTTCTGACGACGGCCCGGTAGGATCGTAAGCAGCACAGCTTCAGTGCGGCAACTGCAACAGCAGAGTACAAGAATTAGACGTGGCTCCAGATGCTGCCGCCGCTGCCAAGCTTCGAACTTCGCTGGATGACCGCGGAGTGGGAAAATCTTTGACGGCACGAATCTTGTCAGGGTCAAGCTGAACGCCGGAAGCATTAATCAAGTGACCAAGAACTTTGATTTCTAGGTGACCGAAGCTGCACTTATTGGAGTCTAGTTGAAGTCTGACGCGGCGAAAAAGCGAAAGGATTGTAGAAAGGCGAAGGAGATGGCTGTCAAATGTAGGGGAGAAAACAATTACATCGTCAAGATAACACAAACAAGTGGTCCACATGAAGCCTCTGAGCAAAGAGTCCATCATGCGTTCGAAGGTTGCTGGGGCATCGTCAAGATAACACTAACAAGTGGTCCACATGAAGCCTCTGAGCAAAGAGTCCATCATGTGTTCGAAGGTTGCTGGGGCATTGCAAAGGTCAAAAGGCATGACTTTAAATAAATAGAGGCCGTCAGGGATGATGAACGCACGGTCTCTCTCGTCGACAGAAATCTGCCAGTAGCCAGAACGAAGGTCGATGGACGAAAAGTAGCTGGCTCCGTGCAAAATATCAAGCGCGTCGTCGATGCGCTGAAAAGGATATACATCTTTTTTGGTTATCTTATCCAAATGACGGAAGTTAACGCAGAATCTCCAGCTGTTATCCTTCTTCTTGACCAACACGACAGGGGATGCCCAGGGGCTACTGGAAGGATCGATTATGTCGTTCGCTAACATCTCTTCGACCTCCGTTTGAATGACGCGTCGCTCGGCAAGCGAAACACAATAGTGCCGTCTGTGATTAAGCCTGGCATCCCCGGTGTTAATGCAGTGGGTGACAACTGTCGTTTGACCCAATGGGCGGGTACCAAAGTCAAAAAGGTCACTGTAGGTAAACAAAAGCTTGTATAACTCAGCGGTGAATTCAGGTTGCAGATCAGCTGCAATCGTGCTGTTAAGCGGATCAGGGCGCGATGTGCACGACGAGGGGGTGTTGGCAGGGACGGCAGTTGAATTATCGGTAGACAGAGATGAAATGGCACAATCGGTTATCAGGGACAGCGCAGCTAATGAAATTCCCTCGGGCAGAGCTAGAGTTGAGAAGCTGAAGTTAAGGACAGGGAGAAGGGTGCGGTTAAGGGAGATGTGCACAATTAGGTGCGGAAGGGTGACGTGCCACTGCAGCATGACATCGGTAATGGACAAGCTAGATAGTCACCATCTGGGACGGGTGGAAATGGCGACATAGAGATGTAAACGGCAGTCTCCGGAGGAAGGAGGCTAAACTGTGCTGATCGAAGGCGGGATGAGCAGGAGGGGTCTTCAGAGCAGAGCGGAAGATCCAAGTGAAGTAGGCAGGTAGAGCAGTCAATAAGGGCAGAGTGGGCTGTTAAAAAGTCAATGCCAAGAATAACGTTGTGAGGGCATTAATGCAGGACGCTGAACAACACTGGGGCATGACGCTCAGCAATTGTAACTTGCGCCGTACACATGCCAACCACGGCACCAGGGCTGCCATTGGCGACACGAACTGTGGACGAGACGGCTGGCGTAAGGACTTTCTTGAGGCGATGGCGAAATGAGGAGCTAAGAACGGACAGTTGGGCGCCTGTAGCAATTAGAGCAGAAACCGGAACTCCATCCACAAGGCCGTCGATGTGGTTATTTTGTAGGGGGGGGGGTCAGCAGAGGTTTTTCGGTCCGGGTCATAAACGCAGCGTCACCTCCGGGAGCTGCATTGGCTAGTTTTCCGGTAAGTGACCAGTATAGGACAGTGGCGAACTGTGGCGAGAAAGAGCGATGGTGAACGGTTGGCAGCACGGACAGTGGAACCGAGGTCAGCATGGGTCTGGTCGGGGCGAGGTGAGGAATAGCGAGGGGCATAGTCTCCGCGGCGGTCGACGTAGGTGAACTAACGAGATGGCGTGTACCAGAGGCTACGGCAGTGACGGGAGATGTGGCTAACGCGAGAACAAGTAAAACAGATTGGGCGATTGTCATGTGTACGCCATTCAGTTTGGTTATGGTACCGACATTAGGGCGCGAAACCGGCGCTGGATGAGGCAGCAGCAATCACTTTGAGGTGCAGGTCCTGAATCCACAGTGTCGGTGGCGCTGGCAGAAGGGAGGCTCATATTCGCAACTTCTTGTTGGCGAACAACAGCCTTAATAAGTGATATAGTAGCCAGGGCGTTGTCGGGTGTAGGTGACAGTGAGGCCGTGAGAGTCATTGCCTCAAGCTCTTGGCGGAGAATGCATGCTAACGTGCTGTCGTTAGCAGGCGGTCGAGGAGTCGGGAGGTCGATACAGGAGCAGATAGCAGCCGTGTTCGGCAGCCGGTCGAAACGGTGAGATATGCGCCTCTGTTTCGCCTGCTCGAAACGTCGGCACACCTGCAGCAGAGAGTCCACGGTGGAGCAATCCCTGCGCAAATAGGAGGTTTAAGGCATCATCGGCAAAGCCTTTTACTATATGGCCGACTTTATCCTCCTCAGGCATGTCTTGGTTGATTTTGCGGCATAGAGACAGGACGTCTTGAATGTAAGTGAGATAAGACTCCGTAGACGTATGGGCGCGAGAGGCGAGTGTTTTTTGGTGGCGATGTGCCGGCCAATAGGCTTTCGAAACAGGTCGTGGAGCTTCTGTTTGCAGATATCATAAGATGTTAGGTCATCTTCGTGGGTTTCAAACCAAACCCGCACGGTCCCAGCCAAGTAGAAGATAACATTCGTGAGCATGAGTGTGGGATCCCACCGTTTGTGCTTGCTCATGCGCTCATATAGGGCTAGCCAATCGTCTACGTCGACTTCGTCGGTCCCGCAGAAGGTTCCAGGGTCACGGGGGTGGGCCATGACAACAGCAGGTGTAGCGGCTGTAGAGGTAAAGGCGTCTGCAGTCATTGTAGTAGTTCCGACGGGGCGGCCGCTGCGGAGATCCAGCTTGTGACAGGAGATCGTATAGATTCACCTCCATAAAGAGATGTTACGTGGAAGATCTATAGTCCAAAAGCTATCCGCACTACTAACGTTGATGAGGGCACCGATTTCACAACACTCAGCGTCGATGTCTTCTCGGAGTCTGTGGTACTTCTTCATCCTCATCACGAGCAGCGAATACAGCTAAGTAACAATATCATCGATGCAAACGTGTACACCGGGAAGGCCATCGAATACTTCTCTCATCCCTTTTTAAAAGATTTCTGGTGCGATGAGATACCGGAAGGCAACCGGAGATAACGGTGTTTTTCAAAGGGGGTAGAAAATGTGCATGTTTTCGACGTCTTTTCGTGAAGTGGTATCTGGTGAAAACCAGAATTTTAGTCCAAAGGCTGCACCAGCCAATTCCCCTTCCATGCCCTCGATCTTTGGGAGCTGGTAGTGCTGCCTTTTTACGTGCTCGTTTATTTTTCCTGGGTCCATGCAAACTCTGCGTTGGTAAAACGTTTTCTTAACCAGAACCTATGGGCTAACCAGTCTGTTGGGCCATCTTGTTTGACGACGACGCCTGCACGCTCCATCCGACGCAGCTCCTCCTGAAGTGGCTTTCGCAGGGAAAGGGGAACCCGTCGGGTTGGTTGAACAACTGGAATCGCAGATGGTTGCATGACTATGCAGCAGGGTTGC
>JAJIZL010023569.1:0-15298 GCA_023969395.1 Amblyomma maculatum | reverse complement strand
ACGAAGGACGAGGTCAAGAAAGCATTAGAAACTATGAAAAGGGGAAATCAGCTGGAGAAGATCAGATAACTACAGTTCTGCCGAAGGACGGGGGGGGATATCGTGCTAGAAAAGCTGGCAACCCTGTATACGCAGTGCTTGGTGTCATCGACGGTACCGGAACCATGGAAGAGAGATAGAGATATATATTTTAATGGGAACAGGAGATGTCTGCCTGGTGGTAAGCCTAGCATGCTACTCCTGATGAGGGTTGAGGGATGAGGGTGACAGAGTGTGAGAGGGGAAGGGGAAATGAGAAAAAAAGAGAATCGGTGTCGCACACTTTCACACGCACATAAGCACACACAGATGAGTTTTAAAGGGTATTGATCAACCCTGTGTCCTTAAGAAAAGTTGACTTTCACACGCACATAATCACACACAGATGAGTTTTAAAGGGTATTAATCAACCCTGTGTCCTTCAGAAAAGTTAGTAAGGCCTTGGTAGCTCGCGCAGCAGAGGATCCGTCGCACCAAGGACCCAGGACATGTTCAAGGCGCAAGGTTGTTTCTTTAGGTAAGCTTAAATTATTGCGCAGTGTCCTGCGATGTGCAGTAAACCGTTGACAGGAGTTTACCAAATGTTCAAAATTTTCACACACATCACATGTAGAGCACAGAGGCCTGCTCGCTATGCCTATTTTATGTAGGAAGTAGTTTGTGTATGAGACATTCAAGCGGATTCTGTGTAGACAGTTTCGATGCCACCTGTTCAAATTGTGAGGAATTCGAAAGACGCAAGTGGGATCTATTCGGTGTAGAGGTCGATATTGATGGTTCGGGTCACACCACAGAGAGCGTTGCAATCGCCATGATTCAGTTGCTACAAGTCTTGCTGCATCTCTTCGTGAGAATGGTATTGAAATTGTCCTTGTGGAATCTTTTAGTTCTTTTGCAGTGGCGTCTGCGAGGTCGTTGCCCGCGATGCCGCAGTGAGCAGGTAACCACTGTAGCACAATGCTGTGACCCAGGTCATAGGCCTCTGTGTGTAGCCTATTTATGTCAATCACGAGCTCTTCCTGAATTCTTGATGATTTAAGCAATTGTAGTGCAGCGCGACAATCGCTGAAGATAACCCATGCTGCAGGGCGTTGTTGTAGAATATATATAATTGCTTCTCTCAGAGCTGTTAACTCAGTAGCCACAGCTGAAGTGCGATGACTGAGTGTTGCCGAGATTGTGGTGTGCATTGATGGTATCCACACGCCGATGGATGAAGAAATAGCTGTGACAGAGCCATCAGTATAGATGTGGCAATGATGACTGTAGCGTGCACAGATGTGCTCAAGGGCGAAGTATTTAGGTGCGGGTCCTGGGGTGTGGGCTTTCTTTTGATGCCAGGTATAGTTGTCGAAATTTGCCATGAAGCAAACCTCATGGAAGCATGGAAGAATGCAAACATTATCCTCATTCATAAGAAAGGGGACTCTAAGGACCCTAAAAATTACAGACCAATCAGCTTACTGTATGTTACGTAAAAGGTATTTACTAAGGTAATCGCTAATAGAATCAGGACAACCTTAGACTGCAATCAAGCGATGTCATTGCACGTTAAAAAACCCCAGGTGGTCGAAATTTCCGGAGTCCTCCACTACGGTGTCTCTCACGGCCTGAGTCGGTTTAGGACGTTAACCCCAACAACACAAACGCCAAAACTGCCAAAAAAGACAACCACAGGAGAGGACACGACACAAAAGAACACTTTTGGGTACTAAGATTGGTGCTAAGGGTGCTACGATCCTCTGGCTCCGGACAGGCCGCATTGGAAACTGACCCTGGCAAAGTTTAACGTTAGAACCATAGCTAGTTGGGCTAGTTTAGCAGTATTATTAGAGCAATTAGAATGCATAAAATGGGATGCAATAGGGTTTAGTGAAGTTAGGAGGCCAAATGAGGCATATATTATGCTGAAGGGCGGATATGTATTGGGTTATAGATGTTTACCCTAGAGACAAGAACTACGGGTTGTAGGATTAGTTGGTAATATAGAGGAATTCTATAGCATTAATAAGATGGTGGCAAGCATTGTAATTAAGCTTATCCCTTTGAGGGTCGAATGTTTTTGAAAAAAAAAGCTTTCCCAGATGGTCAAATGACTTTAATGCGGATTTTGAAAGTTCAATACTTGTGAAGTCAAGGAAAAGTAGAAAAATGCTAGGAAAAGTATTTTGGAGTCCGCGTTGCTCGACACTGCAAACTCGCGAACCTCAGGAAACTCTGTGAAAAAGGAGAGCAGGAATGCCTCGTGAGCTTCGATGATGAACAAGCTAACAGCAGCCCCAATAAAGATGAAAATAGGCTTCTGTGTCCCCTGCACGGGAGTATCCATAAAGATGAAAATCAACTTTCGCGCGCCTCCGTTGTGATCACGGGAGGGGGGGGGGGATATACTGAAGGCTCTAGAAATTTACGCGTCTACATCTAGCCGGGATAATCAGGCAGAAGATGCAGAATTGGCAATGCGGAAAGTGAAGTTGCAGTATACTTTACTAATAGGTGTCTTCAGGGCCAAGGTAAGGAAAAGCAGGCTGGAGACCAGGCAGTGAGTGGCGGTGGCATTGGTTCTATAGGAATAGAAAGGGGAGGGGGAGTGTACTAGTTGAGTTTGTAGAGCGGAATACTTAAGAATCATGAATGCCTTTTTAAAACTAAGTTTTGACTAAATCTCATCTGGTCGGGTAAATTCATGAAGCGTTAGGGGCACCGACCACAAGGGTAAAACAAGAGGTTTCGGCTTCCACCGTGACAGAAGCTTTGTTCACTGGATGAAAAATTAAAAGCAAGAAGCTTAAGTGCGTTGCACTAATCCTCCCACGCGCCTCGCGAACGTGGGCGGAAGATTACAGGCGTTGTGATTAAGCGTATGTGTCGTCGTTTGAATCATCAGGGATTCCAGATATGGGCGTGATAACCAGTTCTTCTCTTTACTGATGATTGACGCATCGTCCCAAGCGATCTTGTGCTGCGTTGCTTCCACGTGTTCCGCAAGTGCGTTAGATCTGACCTTCTTGTACCTGACGTCGTTCTTGCGGTCCCTTAATCGCTGTTCAAAATTTCCGCGCTTCGCTATATATGAGTAATTGCAATCTGCGTAGGGGATTTCATAGATGACGCGGGGAAATGTTTCTCTCTTTATCCAGTCTTTGACACCACCAACTCATGACGAAGTTTGCACGCGGGAACGTGAGCCACTTGCACATCATATATGCGAAGAATACGCACCAAAGGCTTATGCACAACCGGCACTTAAGAGGTAGCAGCTCTGGCACGGCAATTAGGACCAATGGGTTCAGATAGGCTCGATGACCGCCGAGAATACACGTCAAGGACTTATAGCGCCCGCCGACGCTATAAAGTGGAGGCAAAGCAGAGCAGCAATGGGGGCTAGTTGGTTTACCATTTCAAGAATTTCCGCGCTACGATATACACAGATACACAAGAAAGCAGGAACCAAGTACACAGGACAAGCGCGCACTGACAACTGAGGTTTATTGATAACAGGGTTACATTTAAAACATTCCACACGCACTCTCTGATACAAGAAATCTCGCAAACTCACTGAACAGGCAATGTCACATCCCTACGCACCTTTATTATCTTTATCTCATGACTAGTTAGCATGACTCATGGCGTGCTTACGCACTTGTCTTCTCCAGCTTCCCATATCTGAAACGCTTCTTTTTATTTCTCTTTCTTTTCTGTCGTTTGAACGGCCTAAGGTTGTGATTCCTTCAAAGTCTGGCTTGCATTTGTGTTTTGCGCAATGGGGTGCGAGGTTTCCAGGGTTATTTATTTTACCTATATCATTACAATGTTTCTTTAACCTCGTGTTCAAACACCTGCCTGTCTGACCTATGCACCTCATTCCGCATGATAAGGGAATGCTATACACAATGCCTGTATCACACTCAACAAACCTTTCTTTGTGCGCAATTCCGCATGTGTTGACTCTATCTTCGTACGTACATAATGTATCCCATGCTTTAAAGTAAGTAGCTAGTAGGTATGATTTCCACCTCGTGTTCACCGCTCCGAAAAATTTAATTAAGCCTGTGCCATAAAATGACTGATGATCAGGAAGATGTGAACGAAAGCCGGTCGCCACGTCGCTCAACCAGAACGTCTAGAAAAGGAAGACGGCCAGAAGACTCCTCCTAAACGGTGCACTGAAAGGAATCTCCCATGCTGTTGAAAGGATCTGTGAAATAATACTAAAAAATCGTCAATGTACACCCTCCCACTTTTCGCCTTTCGACAGTACAAATAACTTTTCATGCGTCTGGCGCTGTTCTGATGTCCAAACCAAGCTCCAACACGGCGAAATCTGGTCCAGTAGGAATATACGAGGACAGATTGTGGGCCTGCTGGTAGCACGCGCTTTTTGGCAGGAAAATATTCTTGATAGTTTCATGCGACGAAGTTCGCATGCAACTGAATGCATGCTCGACGCGGCGACGGGCAAAGAAGATTTGTTTTTGCCGACACTTGATCTAGTCTTTGCAGTCTAGGATCCTGGCTTGAAGCAGCGGCCGCTCTTAACATCGCGCTATGACCGAAGGATGTATCGACCAGCCGCAGCAAGCGGATAAATTTCGGAATTAGATTCCCGCCTTTGCAGAAGAGGTTAAATAAGCCTTGAAAGCAGAGAGTCGGGCAGGTGGAGAAACGTACTGGCGCACTTGAGTAATGGAAGGCCTGCCATACAACCGTCGCGGCATGATCTAAGGTTTGACGAAATCTAGTCTGGTTGGGTAAATTCATGAAGGGTTAAGGGGCGCCGACCACGACGGTAATTGTCAAAAACAAGCCGTTGCGGCTTCCACACGGAAGCCTTGTTCACTGGTTGGAAAGTTCCAAGCACTAAGCTTAAGTGCGCCGCACTAATCATCTCAGGCATCTCGCGTACGTAGGCGGAAGGTTACCGGAGTTGTGATTAAGCATATGGTTTGTCGTTCGAATCATCAGGAATTCTAGATATTGGCGTGATAACCAGTTCTTTTCTTTTCCGATGATAGAGGCATCGTCCCCAAGCGATCTTGTGCTGCGCTGCGCCCACGTGTTCCGCAAGTGCGTTACATCAAACCATCTTATTTCTGACGTCGTTCTTGTGGTTCCTTCATCGCAGTCCAAAGTTCCCGCTCTCCCCTTCATATTGTCACATGGTGATTACAAGGCAGTAATCGCACTGAAATCGACTCTTTATTGGGATGACTTGCGCTCTCAAGAGAACTAAACAACTCGGCGTCGATAACAAACGTGACGTAGAATTGAGAATGCCTCTCGCGCACGTCTACGCTTTATTTAAAGGCGGCGAACAAACATCTAGATAAAGCCGCAAACGGTGACTAGCATAACCTGGAGCATTGTAGAAACACACGCGACTGGCTAGAATCTTCGAGATAGATCTCCACGCACTTTGCACGACAAACAAAATGATAAAGCGTCGTCTCGCGACAATGAGAATGAACAAAGAATACAGAAATGATCCGCGCTCTGGAATCAAAGTGATAAGGCCGCATGGCGGCAGCTGTCGAAAAAGAATAAAGATTTGAATAGTTCGCGGCATTACTCCCCCATTAAAAAGCAATCACCTCGATGATTGCAAAATAAACAGATAAAGGTAAACAAATTACGAGAAATTAAAAAACTATGGCCTTTAGCGCGCGTATAAGGCTTTCGGCTCACCACATGGATGGTTTCTGGGCGAGCCCTGAGCCCAGGTCGTGCCGTCAGGGATGACTTCATAATCAAGCTGTCCGATGCGCCAAACGATTTTTTATGGGCCGAAGTGCCGCCAGAAGAGCTTTTCACTCAGTCCGCGGCACGTATCGGCGTTCAAACCCACACTTGGTCTCCCAGTCTGTACTCTGCGTCGTAGCAAGTTGTATCGCCGGGAATTGGTACGTTGCTGGTCTTTGATCCGCAGCCGGGCGAGTGGTCTGGCTTCCTTTGCGTGCTGGAGGTCGGCGGCGACGTCGGGATGGTCTTCTGGCACGTGCGGTAGCATCGCGTAGAGCATCATGAACTGCCTGCCGTACACAAGTATGAACGGGGTCGCTCAGGTTGTCTCCTGGATGCCCGTGTAATGCGCGAAGACCACTTACGGCAGGATGACGTCCCAGGTTTTGTGTTCGGCATCGACGTACATGGCGAGCATGTCTGCGATAGTTTTATTCAGACATTCTGCAAGCCCGTTTGCCTAGGTGGTGGGCGGTCGTCCTCCGGTGGCTTGTCTGGCTGGTCTTCAAGATGGCTGAGTGAGCTGAGCCATAAATGTTGCTCCTCTTCCATGATGATCACTTTTTAGGCGCTGTATCGTAGGAAAATTTGGTCGACAAAAAACATGGCGACTTCCGCAGTGGGACCGTTAGGCAGGGATTTTACTTCGGCGTAACGACGCATACGTCAGTGGCCACGGTGGTACTTGTTTCCCGTCGCTGAAGCTGGGAAGGGTCTAAGGAGGCCCATTCCTATTTGTTAAAAGGGCATAGTTGGTAGCGGTATCGTGTTCAGCAGGTCTCGTCGCGGGTGCCTTGCGTCGCTGGCACTCACGGCACGTTTTGACGTAATGGGGGACGTCGGCAGCTAACCGTGTCATATAATATTTCTCCCGGATCCGGTGCAAAGTGCGTGCGAGGACGAGGTGTCCTGCCATTGGCTCATCGTGGAACGCTTGTAGTGTTTCCTCTCCGAGATTCGCAGGCACAAGAAGGTGTGCGAACCTGTTGGATGCAAAGTTCTTCCCAAGGACGTTATTTTAGAAGGCAAAGGACGAGCGCTGACGCCTGAATATAGCAGGTGAGGAAGCGGTCTTACCTTGTAGGTAATCGGCTAAATCTTTCAGCTCAGGGTCTGATAGCAGCTGTTCTGCGACATTGCTCAAAAAGGCGTCTTCGTCGCCTTCATTGGGGGAGTGTCGACGGGAGCTCGGCATATGCAGTCGGCGACAGAGTGCTTGCGGCAGACTTGTATACTACAGTCTCATCAAATTCTTGAAGACGTAGGCTCCATCGGGCAAGGCGGCCGGAGGGGTTTTTCAAATTTGCAAACCTGCAGAGCGCATGGTAATCGCTTCGGCCGTATAAGTGCGGACGGAACTTTGAAGTTGCCCAAATGATCGCGAGGCATTCTTTCTCGGTCGTCGAGTAATTCTCTTCGGCTTTCGGCAGCAAACGGTTGGCGTACGTACTAACTCTTTCTTGTCCTTCTGTTATCTAAGCGATAACTGCACCTAGCCCAACGCTGCTTGTGGTGGTATGTATTTCAATCTGGTCGCCTTACTTGAAGTGCCCGAGGAGAATAGGTACCTGTAAGAGGCACTGAAGTTCATTAAAAGCTTCCGCTTGCGGCGCTTCCCATTTAAAAGACACATCAGTCTTTGTAAGTTGCGTCAACGGTTCGGTGATGCGCGAAATGTTCCTGGCAAATCGGCGGTAGTAAGAGCCCAGCCCAGAGGCACAATGACAATGGTTTCCACAGGCAACACCAGTAGGTCCAAAAGCCCCATAATATTGTACTGCGACATGTTTTTCGCCACATCGACAGTGCGACGGCAGCCCTTCATGTCCGCGACAAATTGGCGGCTTCACGAAAACTTCAGGTGGCGATCGAGGCAACGGCGTGACATCAGCGCTTGTACCTACGTCACCCATAATAATTATAAGCAAATGAGCGGCTATATTCTATACTTGAACACTGAACCACCGATAAACGCATGCGAAATTGTTGTATTTTATTCGATGGCAATTCCCCCTCCCCGAGAGTAGCGTACAATCGAGTTCGCAGGGCTTGTGCTTTCGGCGGTTTTTCAATAGATAGATGGATTTATTGAAAGGAAAGGCAGAGATGTTGGCCGGAATTATTAAAATCTGCCCTGCTACTCTGCACTGGGGAAGGGGAGAAGAAAGAAGATCATGATGGGTGACGATGTGACTGAAGGCATAAGAAATATATATACAGGCAGGACAGCTTGCCTTGCAAGCGCGATTCAAATGCAGTGGTACACAAAAAAAAACGGCAAAGAGCCCGCACTGCCCGGACACCCTTCCCCTTGTCCTGCCAAGCGCACAGAAGCAGCTCCTCCGACAGAGGCCTCTTGTCCAAACGCGAAGCGGCTAGCACACTTCTTTCGCACGCATACACTGGGCACACCAATAATATATGGTCTCTGGGATGCCACAAGCTGAACATTCCGGTGAGTCCAATTAAATGCAAGTCCCTGTTCGTGAAAGCCACGTTTAAACGAAGTCTATGTAGTAAGCATGCCTGATGACGCGGAATATCACGCGGAACAAAATTTCAATGTTCGATCGAGCCTTTTTAGTCGAATGTGTCTGGCGTCTGGCCCAGTAAGCTGCTGTAGCATTCTTCATACAGTTCATAAGAAGGCACGTTGTATCCGCTCTTGAAAAAGGCACAGCTGTTTGGAGGCCATTGCTGTGTGCACTTTTCGGTTCAACATTGGCCTGTTCATTTCCATGGAGCCCGCAGTGGGTAGGGATCCATTGAAACATTAGCCTGTGGCCTTTCAGTTGGGCAGATGTGAGGAGCTCCACAATGTTTAGTGCCAGGGACTGGTAGGCAGTGTGGGGTAAGAAATTTTTCAAAATTTGCGATGCAGTCTTTCAATCCGTGAATATACACCATTTTTGAGGTGGTTCCCCACATATGTCGCGAATAGATTCCCGAATGGCTACAAGTTCAGCAGCCGTTGATGTAGAAGTATGTCTGGAAAGGAAATGTAGAGTCGTTTTCTAAGTTTGTATGGCCATAGCTGCAGCGGATGCCTGTGTTGACACAGATCCCTCAATGTATACGTGAATATAATTAGGACATTCTCACCAGATGTGCGCAAGAGTAAGTTGTGTGAAACCACTAAGTGGCACCATTGATTTATTTAGTATCCCGGGAACACGAAGGTGCCCCAAAGGTTTATCCATCACCCATGGTGGTTGGGCGGGACGATATGGGACGGCATATCCTGTTGGTACTTGCGACTGATAGCAGCGGAGTGCACTTGTAAAACTGCAGTCCGGCCGCTCATCCAGAATCTTGCAGTGGGTGAAAACGGTGTCGTGTAAGGGCTCGTAAATATACACGAAGTGGTTCGTGTGACAAATATATGGATATTGGGCGAGCATGCGCATCTTCAATTGTGCCTTTGTTAGAGGTGCATCTGGGCAGCCCAAGGCATATTTTCAGTGCCTGCGCTTGCACGCTCTCCAATGCACAAGTTTTAGAAAATGCAAACGGTCATCGAGTGTAGATTTGGTAACAGTGCTCTGAAATCAACTATTGCTTACATGCAGGACGGGAAGCGTCGATGTGACCCTGACTGCTGAGCAGGCAGCCAGCAGTAGTCGTAGACGCCACTTGCGGAATAAGAATGGTCACTGCACATAATTCTGTCTGGAGCGATTGATATCAAGTATTGGTCACACTGACCAAATCAGCGAAAAGCGCCGGTCGTACGCGGCTTCACCAACCCAAGTGTAAAGTGTTTTGAAGGTAGGCGATCGCATCAGCGCTTCCTACAGAGTTGTACTGTGTAAACAGGCAAAATTGGTTCGTAGTTTTCTGCGGGTCTGGGCGAACGCCATCCTTGCTCTCGATATGGATTTTAGGAAACGCAGCGCAACGAAGACAAGGACTAAAAAAAGAATACACTTTTTTTTTTATTTATTTATTTAAAATACCCTCAGGGTGCAGGTGTACGTTACAGAGGGGAGGGGCGCATACAGGTATATATATAAAACAGAAGGTTAATACAATAAGCGTACAACTCTCTGAAAAACAAAGCATATAAAAAAGAACAACGAGGTACATGGGTAATTTAGGAAGACGGCATAGGTGTAAAAAAATAACAAAATATAAAAATATAATAAGCAAAACAGTATACAATGAAGATAAGCAAATAACCATAACAAAAGTTTTAATACTACGCAAAAAAAGAAAATTTGCAGTGCGGATTTAAATTTTTCTTCTTCAGTTATACTTGTTAGGGATGCAGACAGGTTATTCCAATCATTACAGGTGCGGGGAAGAAACGAGTTAGAATAGACAACTGTGTTTGAGTGTAGAATGTTTACCTTTTGACTGTGGTTACGCAGTAAAGCAGAAATCTGGGCGAGTTGGTGAACGTTCAAAAATAGCGCGAATAACACACGGACAGAAAGGGCGACGCATACAAGCGCTAACTCGCAACTAAGGTTTGTTGCTGATTACGCGCAATATATACATGGCACACGGAATAACACAAATCAAAACAGGTTCCCTCGGGAACTTGTCACGGGTAAAAAACCCAACACAGCAACACGTGTCAATCACGAAGGAAAAAAAACCCGTGAAGAATACATTTTTCATTAATGCTGCATGGCGGAAGCTAGAAAATCATGCTCACATTCTGCCAAGTTTAACGATGGCTGGCTGATACACAGATCGGGACTGATACGTATGTGGTAGGCCTACACAGTTTCGCGGACCAGCTGGTCAGGGTGTTTGAAAAGTAACTTAGCAGGGTTGACGTTAGGCCAGTTGGTGAGACATAAGGAAAATAAAACCGCCGCAGGCACAGGACGGATGGAGACAACACAGGGGGTACTGGCAACTGAAAAGTTTATTGTAAAAAACAAGGGCTTTTAAAGACAGATGAAACATGTTATCTTACAATCAGGTAAAGTAGAATGAAACATGAAAACCAAACAAGACCTTCGGCAAAACAATCAGCACGTGGAAGTTGATAAAAGGGTGATAACAAATAGGATCTGAAAAGTATGCACGCGCTTTCAAATATAGGTTTGCAACTAATCGCTTGTGTTTTATCTTTACCGAGACAATCCTCACACGCACGGCAATGCTCTGGGAGATTGCCAAACCTATCTTTTAGCGAATTTCGATACTAGCCAAGCGTCACATTAGGGCAGCGCCCCATCTGTCCTATGTATTGAGAGCGAGGACATACCGTGGCGCCACCTCTCGGAAGGGCCCGTATGACGAAGAAGTGGGATAACGCACGTTGAACTGCTGCTGTGGGATGCTTTCCTAGGCAGTTCAGTTGCGCGTTAGCATCACGTTTATTTATTTATTTATTTATTTATTATATATCTCTGTCTGGGCCTGTATAAGCTTATTTTGAGGTATGAGACCCACGCATTCGGCAAGAAAGCACTTAATCGTATCAGAGTTATCGAAGTTGGCGAGCTTTACTACTACGACGACGTGCACCGGCTGCAACATTTCTGCTGTTATGAAAAAAAAGAAAAAAACTGAAGTATACCGCTCAACCAGTCAGATTTAAGCAGTCGGTGCACAGGTAAGGGGATTCCTCTGCAAGAGCAGATGACTGTCAGGAGCCTGACAGATGCTGAGTGCATTCGCATAGCACCGGCGAAAACGGCACCCTTCGCCTGCTCCCTTGAACGTATAAGAGCAAACAAGTTTGATTGAGGGAATGACATGGATTAATGTTTTAGCAAGTGTGAAGATGTGCGTTCCACACAGCTAATTGTCGCGCACTGACTACCGTCATTGGCACTCTTGGTTAGAGCTGATATTTGTTTTCCCCGCGCACAGTAGTTTTTTTTTTACGCATATCTCGATCAGTACATCACAACATGAATGCAATGCTCTATGTTTGTGTGTTTTCTATCATTTGAAATTACTACAGTATAGGACACAATGTCTGAGACAACTCATCATGCATACCGCTGCCCGAGGCGGCAGAATCTTCTAGTTCACTTCAGTGAAACTTCCGTGTCAACGCGTTGAGAACTCCTGGCCTTCGCACGATCCCTCCTTTATTTGGGAGGGTACTGCTCAATGAAGAAGACAGCATCTTTTCCATCCTTCCAGCAATAGCATCGTTGGCTTCACAAGTAATAAGCGTAAATTAAAACGCGCGCGCCGTTTCTTCTGCCGCTCACCGAACTTTTAGCGCCAACTCTATGGACGAAATCTCGCTCGCTGAGATGTCTGCTGCGCATATCATGACAATAATCACTCGCTATTCTACCCATTCAAATTTTAATTAAGGAAGGAGAATTCTGTGAGCTTATGTTTCGGGTAACATTCGGAGCTTGCGCCGGGTTCTCTCGCTTACGTCCGGGTACAGAGCAGTAGCGGGCCCTAGCAACAGCTTAAATAAACTTCAGCAGCCTCAGTAACCATGCAAGATCAAAAAGTGCAAGGCTGGCACTCTATATCAACCCAAACTACAGAAATAAACGCGACTATTAACTTTTAAAACTCACAAATTCAATCGAGCGACTGCTTCAGCAGCAGTAAGAGAAGTCATGTGATCCCCTTGTTCCCCTAGGTCGACACTAGCGCCGTTCGCTCCAGTGGTGGCGCTCGCGCCCAATACCGCTCCGCATGACAGCGGGAACTTGTAAACAACGTCAACGGACCGGGGAACGAACGGTGACGAGTGTTTAACAGTGCAGTCATGTCGTTTTCTTCGTTCGCCGAATCTTTCCTGTCGGTTCCGAATTTGTGAACACAAACTGGCCAGCTTCTCCGGACCGGAAAAACCACAGGAGTGCCAAAGCGGCTTGCCACATTCTTCAGGCCATGCGCCATTCTGTGCATATAGGGCACCACACCGACCTTCTGGCGGTCTCGCTCACCACTATTTGACTCACGCCATTCTTGACCCATCGCACTAACTTATCGCAGGTCATCGAGATTACATGATTTGGGTACCCAGCATCCTTGAGTCTGGTGGCCTTCGCAGAGGCGTTCTCTTGCATCGAGTGAATGCATGACTTCGTTGTGGCTGGATGTCGCTGTCCACCTGTGCCAGGAAAATGTTACTCAGAATGAGTGCTACACAAGAACCAATGCAAGCACCGGTACGTTGGACGAAGAAGTTCCCTTCTCACCCGATGACAGTTGAAGAAAGAAAGGATTGAGAGTTATCTGTGCCGATAAGGAAGGAAGGTTCGTGGTTATGCCGGAGGGCACTTTTAGGGAGAAGGCTGGAGCAGCCATCGAGAAGAATTTTAGAAGTATTTCGTTCAAGGGCAGCACAATGAAGAAAGAAGCAGTTTCCTTGCTGCGTAAGCGCAATTTGGAGAAGCTGGCGAGCTCTGTGAAGAAGACGCTAGGCGTCTAACTAGAGGTTTTTTTCACAGCTAAAAGTCACAAACTTAACATCCCATTCCGGTCCATTGTGTCTGAACGTCATACATGACAGCACGAGGTTGCCCTTTACCTGCAGAAACATCTCACGTCTTTAAGGGTGCAGGATCCTTGCAATATTCCAAACTCTGATGCTGTGGTAGATTTTCTGAGGACCGAGAACTCAGAGCGATGTGGTGTTTTCAGTATGGATGTTCAGGTCTTGTATTACTCCATGCATCGTGAAGAGCTTTTGAAAAGTGTGAAATTGTGCATAACCAGTAGTAACGATGAGATCGCCTTTATGGCCAGGTGCGGTGTTTCAATAGAATCCTTCATGGAAATCCTGTCCTTCTATCTTTCTTCAACTGTCATCGGGTGGGAAGGGAACATCTTCGTCCAACGTACCGGTGTATCCATTGGTTCTTGTGTAGCACCCATTCTGAGCAACATTTTCCTGGCACAGGTGGACAGCGACATCCAGAGTAATTCAGGGGGGTTGGTTGAAAAAATTTACAGATACGTGGACGACTACCTTGTGTTTACTTATGAATCGGATCTAAAACAGTGTATTCCGGACATTTTAAAAATCTTCACAGATTATAGTTCAGGCCTTAAGTTTACTGTTGAAGCACCAAAAGATGGCGCACTTCAATTTCTGGATTTGTCGTTGACAGCTCGCCGGAATCACATTTGCTGGACTTACAGCCCCCGGTCCGCCAACGGTATTATGCTTCGGGACAAAATGGTGTCGCAACGTCCTGCCTCAAGGAAGCCACAGCGAAGTCATGCATTCACTCGATGCAAGAGAGCGCCTCTACGCAGGCCACCAGACTCAAGGATGCTAGGTACCCAAAGCATGTCATCTCGATGACCTGTGATAAATTAGTGCGATGGATCAAGAAGGGCGTGTGTCAAATAGTGGTGAGCGAGAGCGCCAGAAGGTCGGTGTGGTCCCTATGTGCACAGAATGGCGCATGGCCTGAAGAAAGTGGCAAGCCGTTATGGCATTCCTGTGATTTTTTTTCCGGTCCGAATAAGTTGGCCAGTTTGTGTTTACAAATTCGGAACCGACAGGAAAGTGGCGGCGAACGAAGAAAACGACATGGCTGCACTGTTAAACACTCGTCACCGTTCGCTCCCTGTTCCGTTGGCATTGTTTACAAGTTCCCGCTGTCACGCGGAGCGGTATACATAGGACAGATGGGGCACTGTCTTAATGTGAGGCTTGGCGAGCGTCGACATTCGCTAAAAGACAGGTTTGGCAATCTCCCAGAGCATTGCCGTGCGTGTGAGTATTGTCCGGGTAAAGATAGAACAAAAGCGATTAGTTGCAAACCTATCTTTGAAAGCGCATGCATACTTTTCAAACACCCTGACCAGCTGGTCCGCGAAACTGTGTAGGCCTACCACATACGTATCAGTCCCGATCTGTGTATCAGCCAGCCATCGTTAAACTTGGCAGAATGTGAGCATGATTTTCTAGCTTCCGCCATGCAGCATTAATGAAAAATGTATTCTTCCCGGGTTTTTTTCCTTCATGATTGACACGTGTTGCTGTGTTGGGCTTTTTACCCGTGACAAGTTCCCGAGGGAACCTGTTTTGATTTGTGTTCTTCTGTGTGCCATGTATATATTGCGCGTAATCAGCAACAAACCTTAGTTGCGAGTTAGCGCTTGTCTGCGTCGCCCTTTCTGTCCGTGTGTTATTCACGCTATTTGTTACATCATAAGAGATGCACACACGAAGGATATGGCCCAGGAATAACAGCTCTTCGTAGGCGGAGTGGTACTCTTCTGATTTTAACGTTAGTCCCGGTGACTTGATGGCATCCAGCACTGTTTTCAGCCTTTTCAGGCTGTCTTCAAAATTTGACTAGAAGATACCGACGTCGTCCTAGTATACAAAACAAACCTGTCACTTCAAGCCAGCCAGGAGCGTGTCCATTACTCGTTGGAACGTGGCTGGAGCGGAGCACCGGCCAAATGGCATTACCTTGAATTCAGAGGCCGTCTGGTGTTATGAATGCCGTCTTCTCGCAGTCTCTTTCGCCGACGTCAATTTGCCAGTATCCGCTCTTCAAGTCCATAGACGAGAAATACTTAGCGTAGCAGATACGGTCTAGAGTATCGTCGATGCGAG